>JAMKQA010022653.1:0-40945 GCA_024699735.1 Posidonia australis
CCGCTCTTGATAAGACACTTTAAATCTTTTTCAAGTTATAACATTTGTGAAAATATGCACAAGTGAATAATCATCAAAATTAAGATAAGCATACATTAGTCTTTTGTTATCATCAAAATCAAGATATGGCTAATAAAGCCAACAGTTATGTGAATTCTGGACCAACGGTCAAAAGAAATCGACATAATAAAATCATCACCCTAATTGGATGCAGGATGTCAGAAATCATGAGGTAAAACCATGCAATGTTGGTAAAGAAACAAAAGAAATCATGCAAGATTAGAAGAGAGAATCAAAATAGAATGATGCAAGGTGCTCAACTAATCAGTTTGTTCTGAACCTGGGGGTCACGTCTGCGATTCGCGCTGACTAAATCCTCTAGGAGCATCTGCTCACAATATACATCATCTAATCGTGCCATCGAGATTCACCAGTCAAGTTGCAAAACAAACTGCAAGCTTCTCATCACACCAAGGAGCAATGCAGCGATGCAAAATGTGATCTCAATGTATGGGAAGCATGAGGGGATGCTGATGATCATGTTTGGATGCTTAGATGCCAATGAGGATGCCTGGATTCTCCTACTGACCTACCTCATTGTCGAATGGGTTTCGCTGGCAAGCTTCACTGGGAACTCAATCCAACGACTTCGATGAGAGGTTGCAATGCTTCCAAAGGTTGAGGAGGGTAAATGGGGAGAGGATGATGCGCATGGGATGCTAATGTATGTAATGATGACCTTCTGCTGTCTTCCCTTCGTCTCGTCGACGTCCACGAGCTTGGCTGGCTATCCAGGAAGCAAGGAGTGTCAAGTGGATATCCAGGAAGGTTAAGGGAAGATAGAGGAAGCTGATGAGGTGCTAGAATGGGTGCAAGGATGCTCATAGGACGTTGGCCGTCTCTGAGCCCATCGAACCCACCATCGGCGGTGAGTGTATGTGACATGAATGAAATGCATGGGTGCTAATGCTAATTGTAGGGAAATTTTCACGGAAATACATATAGAAAGTGCACTACAATATAGGAGAACCAACAAATAAAAGCCATAGGAAGCAAAGCTTACTTGTGGGTGGTTGTTTTTCCAGCGACACGCGGTGGTTGTTTCTCCGACGGACGGCACACGATGGCGTTGAGGGCAGCTAGTGGAGGCCTGCTAGAGGTTGAGAAATGACTGACGACTGTGGGGAAGTGTTGGATGGGCTAAGCAAGGGTCGGGATGCTCTGCGTGGTTTGGCCAGACTTATGGATGCCCAAACGGGATACGGTTGACCGACAAGGACGTTGCTCGGCCTGTTCGTGGTTTGACTTAGGGGCTTGTAACAACAATGCTGGCTTGAGGGGGATGTGTAGTTACTGTGGAGTGGTCTGGTTGAGTAGCTTAGTGGCTGTAGTGGTTGGATATGATATATTTGTGGTGAAGGATGGTCGGAATTGGTGGTTAATAGCCGGAATTGGCTGGGAGGTGGCTGCTTCAGGGGTTGTTTAGATGAGTTCTCCAGTAGCTCGTCCATGATGAAGAGGAGGAGCTTAAATAGGAGGAGGTTTATAATGGCCGTTGATGAATAATTGTTTTAAAAAGGATGACTGAGATGAATTCAAAGAGGTTTGAATGTTGTTTAGGTGTTGGGATAGGAGTATGATGGTCCCTGAATGTTATGTTACACGCCCAGATTTGTCTTAGCCAACGACGTGAGAGAATTAGGTGATTACCCAAAGTGGCAAGACCTTTGCACCCTTTTGGCAGTTTAAACTGAAACATGGCATCACGCCTGCAGGTCTCACCAATAAGAAATGCCTTTTCCTCATGCTGGCTATAGTCACCAACATGATGTGCCATGTAGATTCGCAAGTTATGTGTGTCTAAAAGGCACACTAGACCATTGTCAGAGCCTGTTGGCCAAACTCTAAGCTTGTTCCTTGAGCTATAGACCACCAAATGGGCTTGGGCTTGTGATTAAGTGGAGGTTGAAGGTGTTAGGCTTGGATTCTGGGTTTTAGAGTCGGTTTTGGAGTGTAGAATGGGCTCTAGTGTAGGGAAATGCCTCGTTGCCACTGATGCACTCTTCTGGAGAGTTTTACCAGCGAGTGGCTGCCATAGTGGAGTGTCTACACCTACCACCTAGGGAAAGCCAATGTGGTCATAGATACTTTGAGTAGATGCATTCATGTTATGACCAATTTGACGATCAAGGAATGGCGTATGCTAGAATGACTAGTTGAGTGTAGACCTTGGAGGCAACCTTAGGGACCTACTGGAGTGTGGATGGAAAATCTGTCTGTTTGCCCATGGTTATTAGAAGCAATAGTGGCAGCTTATCAATTGGATCCCTTCGTACAAGAGACATGGAAGAAGTTGAAGGTAGGGGAAGCATTCCATTTCTTAGTTGGTGTAGATGGTAGGTTAATGTACGACCTATGACTATGCATGCCTCAGGTGGAGGAAGTAAAGCAAAGACTATTGAATGAATTTCTGGTGGCTTAGGATGAAAAGAGAAATTGCCGAGCATGTGACAAAATGCGCAACTTGCCAGATGGTGAAGATAGAGCACTAGAATCCTAGAGGAACCCTGCAACTTCTAGATATTCTAGTCTGGAAATGGGAGCATGTGTTAATAGATTTTGTGATAGGATTACCTAAGACTAGGAGAAAGAATGATATAGTCTGGGTAATTGTAGACCGACTCACAAAATCGGTACACTTTTTACCCATAAGGGTGAATCTTCCCCCGTTGTAGTTGGCAGAGTTGTACGTGTGTGAAATAGTTCGACTGCATAGAGTTCCAAGGTCAATCATATTTGACAGAGACACTTGGTTTACTTCGAGGTTTTGAGGAGCATTGCAGGAAGCATTTGACACTGTGTTGAATTTCAGCATTGCTTTCCACCATCAGATAGATGGTTAGACTGAAAGAACTGTTCAAACATTATAAGATATGCTACAGGCCTATATCTTGGACTTTGGAGGAAGCTAAGAGGAACACCTGCTATTGATTAAGTTTGCCTACAACAACAACTATCGTTCTAGCATTGGGATGGCATTGTATGAGGCTTTCTATGGCAAACTGTGTAGAACACTCACCTATTGGAGTGAGGTAAGCAGACATCAGCTTGTGGGACTAGAGATTATGTAGTAGTATGAAGGCAAAGTAGAGCTGATTTGGAAGAGATTGGTAGCTATACAAGGCAGACAGAAAAGCTATGTCTATAAGAGGCGAAGACCTTTGGAATTTGAAGTAGGAGACTTCGTCTTCTTAATGGTATCACCAACCACAGGAGTGGTGAGATTTGAGAAATGTGGAAATCTAAGTCCTCATTATATCAAACTCTACCAGATCTTTAAAAGAGTTGGTGAAGTAGCATACAAGTTGGACCTGCCTCCAGAAATTTTAAGTGTGCATAGCGTCTTCCATGTGTCTATGTTGAGGAAGTACTTGGTTATCGCGTCCTAAGTGATACTTGTGCAGCCAAATGAATTATAGGAGGATTTGTCTGTGGTAGAGGAAGTCGTGCAGATATTGGATCGAAAGGAGCAAGTCCTCAGAAACAAAGTGATACGCCTTGTGTTGGTTTAGTAACAACACAATGGCATTGAAAAGGCTACCTGGGAGCATAAGGCAGATATTCAATCGTGGTATCCCCATTTGTTCCTATAGAGATGAATTTCGAAGACGAATTTTTTTTTAAGTGGTAGGATGTAATATCTGTAGATTTGTAGCCCAAAAATTCACAAAAGATGTAGTTGTGGATTGATAGTCAATTAGTGTGTAATTTGGATGAATTGGGACTTGATTATCTGTAATTATGTGAATTTTTAATGGTAATCAAAAGAATTCGTGTTTGTTTCGTTAACATTGTTTAAAAACTTTGAGTTGTGTACTTTAGGCACACAAAAGTGGCACACATTATAAGTGCACATTATAGACACAACTAGCTGACACACAACACACAAAACAGTAAACTGCTATGAATATCAGATAGAGCATAGTGTTTGCCGTTATTCCATTGTGTTGCCTCACCTCTCCACGCCACGCCCTGTAGTCGCACTTGCAGACAGTTGTTGGTGGCCGATGGAAACAGACAATGACAAAATGAAGAGGATATAAATAAAGGAGGAGAGGAAGAGGGGGGGCATCAAACCTGAGTGGAGATAGGGAGAGAAACTAGACGAAAGAAAGGGCCAGAGAAGAGAGGATCGTCGGAAAGCTTAGAGCTCGTTGGAGAAGGAGAAAGTCCTCAGAACTCATTGATAATACACATTCCACTCTCTTTTTCTTCTTCAAATTAGTCAAAAACATGGAATATCAGTCATTTATATTGTTTCTAGAGGAAAGGTACCGATTCCTAATTTTTTAGTGAATTTACAGTGAATTTTTGGGTTATTTTTTAGTAGTTTGGCTTCAGTTGAAAACAATGACTTTTTATGCTTTTGATTTTTGTATCTCGAACAATATACAACCATTTCTAATGATTTTTGTTCCAAATGGTAGAAGAATTAGAGTCCTTCAAATCCATGTATTTTGTTAAATTTTTAGGGGTTTGGAAATAAGTCCATTGGAGGCTCCCACTTGAGGCGATTTATAACGAAGCTACTCTGATTTTACTGGTCTGGAAATCTGCCTAGGGCGCACACAGATGACACACCTATATGCTGCACTTTTTAGGTGCAAGTTTGCCTGGCAGTGCAATTAGTTTTGGTGATTAAATATGATTTGTTGGTTTTGATTTGTGGAAATGATTGTGTAGAGAAAAAGGATTTTTGAAAAAGGTTTTGAAAAAGGAAATACACATGATTTGAAAAAGTTTTCTATGGTTTTTAGTCTGATCCACGTAACGATAGGGCAATAACCAATAGAGTAAGGAGATAATACCACAATGAAGTCGGTTACGAGTCCTATGCCAAGGTTGTCAATGATGGATACGAGTGAAAAAGATCGTGACCTTGACTGTGGTACTGTAGGGTTTGGGTGAAAGAGACCAGATTATCCTCTGTACTGGTGCTGACTGAGTTTGAGGTTGGAGTCCTTGGGTGCTCAACCACCAAGGGCAATCGGAAGGATGCACCTCGTGTGTATGAAATATGATATGATTTTATGAAACCTTATTGGAAGGGGCAGTTGGACCCTTGCATAGAGTGGTTCACCATGGCGATGCAGTTGAGAGAAGTTAGAGTCTTTAGCAACTACTTGTGGGTAGGTTGGTTACCTGTGATCAGGGTAACATAATAGGTTTACTTGTACTGTGTGTGTGGCTTTCTGAGAAGGTTCCAGACAAAGTTTTTGAATGGTTTGGAAGCACATATGATTTGAAAAAGAAAATGTTTTGAAAAGGCATGCTATTGCAAAGAGTGGATTTCAGAGAAATTATGATAGAGTTTTACAGACTTGAAATGTCTTTTTAGCTTGGTTTTAATGATCGTAATTTGTGGGTTTCTCGTAGTTTTGCCATTGTTTTTGATAGACGCATATTAGACGACATTAATGTTACTCAGGTATTTTTGTTGGGAGTTTTTGTTTCTTGGTACAGGTTAGAGGTGCAGTCTAGTCTTAATGCAAAGATTTTTGGAGTCACTTAGCCATACATAAGTTTTGGATAGTTAGTTTAAGTTATTTTATTGTTAATCTTAGTTTTTGCTTAATTAGTAATGTTTGGATAGTATTGATACTAGTATGTAGTGTATAGGGACATTACATCAAAAATACAACTAAGTAGGAATCAAATTCTAAAATAAAAACTTACAATGCCTATAATAAGCGCTAACAATACACACCAAAAATACGCTCATGCAATATGCATTAGGTCCATACAAACACAGGTGTTACACATATTTTATGTATTTAGCAGTTAAGTTACAGTAAGTTGATTATTCTGTCCTTGGTCAAAATGTTCCATAAGACAAAAAAAAAGGTTGGCAAAATAATAAAAAAATTGAAGAGGTGATAATTAATAATTGGTTAAAAAGTCAAATAAAGGGTCAAATGTAGTTGTGGACGTGAAAGGTACGGTAAAATAGTCACTTAACTATGTCTTAATGGATAAACACAGAAAATATACTCTTTAGATAATGACAAGGGTGTTTATGCAAACTGTTCAAGAATATAGATGTGCATTAGTTGTGAAAATACGAGAGTACACTTACAATTTCGATACTATCAATAGGAGTAACGATTTTACAATGTTTTTTTTCTAATAAACTAACAACCATCAATTTCTCCATAAAAGCTATAATTTTTTAAAATTTGTAAACAGAAGTTGTCCATCACATCTACAACTATATGGAGAAAGAGCATCATCAATGATAATCTTCAGATATCTTCTCAAGGACATGTTAATCTATACAAAAACTAATGTACAACACGTCCACAGTCCACAAACTTGAGAATATGCTGTAGGTATTATCCATTATGGGATAAACAACTTGCTAATTTGAGTACATTTCTCTCTCTCTCTGCTTCTCTCCACCCACCAAACTGCCCCAGAACAGAGGAAGGAAGGCATTTCCACCACGACCGCCGCCGCCCTAGAATCTACGGGAGAAAGCGGATCGGGGTGGGAGCGATGGGCGGCGAAGGGAGGGACGGCGACTGGGAATGCGGCAGCTGTAGGAACCGGAACTACGCTTTCCGATCCATCTGCAACCGGTGCAAGCAGCCCCGCCTCCTCGTCGACACCAAGACGCCCGCCGACTCCAAATGGCTCCCACGGATCGGGGACTGGATCTGTAATGGTTAGTCCGTTTTGGTTCTAGTAATAATGCTGCTGCTGCTGCTGCAAGAATCCATCTTTCGAAAGGAATTATTGAATATAATCTTTTGAAAGGAGTTATTGAATATAATAGTGGTTTGGGACTGTTTTGATTTGGTCCGGAGACCTCGAAATCTCGTACTGTAGGCAAATGCTTTCCTTTCTTTTTTGTAAAAACAACTCATCTGCTTTTGAAAAGCTCCAGTCTTAGGAACTAGAGTAAGAAGAGATGGAGATTTATGGATAGGAAATCTCAAGTACCCCTTGAACTGTCATTTTTCTTTTCTGAACCCACAAAGGATAATAAATCTCGAACCAATCTAAAATCCTGTTAGCGGTTTTAGATTCAGCATCCTTTTTCCTAGATAAGTAACTGCATCGGATTCTAACTTTAGGAAGTTCAGTGTTTTTATCTTAAAGGTTAAACGTGTTCTTCTCAAAATTGTCTGAGGCAATTTGGTTGAACTTTAGGATGCTTAGCCTGCTTGCTATTGGTTGATCAATATTGTTTACTTCTTTTTTGTTTATCAGTGAGAACCTTCTTCTGAAATGTTATTTGCCAAACTTTTCAATTATATTTAACGCTTTAATGATGTGTTGTTCCAGACTTCAGGCATTTAAATGTTGTTATTATTTCTACACAAATGAATGACATATAGATCATCGCTTTGATGTTGTCTTTTGTCAATAGATGAAATTTCTATGACCATTTATCATCTTAAACTGAAATACGGAACATGTGAGCAATTGCGTTGAGTCATAACTGGTGTGGATGCATGTGTTTTGTGCGTGTGTTTTTCTATGGCTGGGGATGGGCTGGATGGCTTCGTGTACTGGGCTTCTCGCTGGCTGCACCATGGTTTTGTTTGTGTGGCGTATGGATCAATAGGTTGCAGTAACAACAATTATGCATCTAGGGAGAAGTGCAAAAAGTGTGGTCAACCAAAGGATGAAGCAGCAATGCCAGCAATTGGAATGTCTGGAGCTTCTTTCCCAACTTATGCAAATTATTTTGCCAGGGTGCAAGGACTTCTTGGACTGAGGATGAATTACGGGATGATGGGTTCTGCTCTTCAGCAGTCACTTCCTCCATTTCCTAACTGGCCATATGTAGGAGCTAATAAGTATGAACTTCAGTCAGGTCCCAATTGGACCTTGAGTGGAAATACTAGTAAGTTTTCATATGGTCATGATGCAAACCAACTTCTTGAAGTTCCAAAAGGCTGGCGCAGTGGTGATTGGATATGCAATTGTGGTTTCCATAATTACTCTTCTCGAACAGAGGTTTGCTGCTTTTCTCTTCAGCTACCAATGTTCGTTTTTTCTTCCAATTTTTCAAATAATGCATGCTTTGTAAAATATTTCCTTCAAATCCTTTTTTGCTTGAAACACAAAAAATTTGTTATGGTTGATAAATGTTTTGTGTGAAACTATGTACTTAAGCCATTGTCTTGATTTGTAAATGTTGTGACCAATTATAAGAAGTTTGCAACCTACCCTTCTTGATGTTTCTAACCAAAACTTTTTGTTCATGACTTACCTGAATTCTCCTCTATTTGGCAATCACGTTTCTCTCTGCATGATTTGCTTATTCGTTTTATAAGAGGTTTCCAAACAAACATTGATATCATAGTCATACATTATCTGATTATCCTATCAATACATGGCCAACCTTGTGACACAGGACAAACTTGGTGGTTGGAACTGAACCATAATGTCACAAACAACCTTGGGTGTTAATACATGTAACCTCATAATTTGTATAACATGACTAGCCAAAGATCACAATGAAGCAGAATATTCAATATATAATAATTAATGACTTGGCCTCTGCAAAATTACAGGATAACCTTTGTTTTGTGTTTCCTTTGGGTGACAAATACCAAGTATATGTATCTTCACCCTATGCTCATTTCTTCTACTAATGGTGTGAGGAATGGAAATGGGAGTTCTTTTTCTTTTCTCTGTGCACCAAATTGTGTCATTTGCCATGGTCTAAAAAATAACATTTTTGATGCTTCCAATATATTTATCATTTATTCAATCTTCCGAAATCCATCAATGCTTTTTACATCACAAATATTTTGTCATGCAAGTGCTGAAATATGAATTGATATTTCTGTCCTACTGCATATGTTGAAAGAATTATTGTTTTGTTTTTCAGTGTAAAAAGTGCAATACTCCTTTACCATCTGGGGCTTCTTCCTCGGTGGCCAGGTCAACAACTTCAGACTTCTTTCCAAGTAAAGTACCTTTGTATTCTAATTTAATTAAGATTTGTCTGGATTATTTTCCTTTCAATAAGAATTATCTTTTATCCCTTCTTTTCCCAAAATTCAACCCATTATTTTTGTATGTTTTCTATTTATATACCTTTACATTCAGTGTTAAAATTATTGTGGGGAATAACTATTTTTGTTTATATTTCCAAAGATGAACCTATCAACACATTAACTTAATCTCTTTATTAATCTTCTTATAATAAAATTCAGATCCTAGGTTATAAGGAGAAGGCAGCAAGTCCTTGGACTACTGGAGGAAGAAGCAAGGTTCTCAATCATTAGAGCGCCACTAGATTACAAACATATGAAAAAACAAAAATATGCTGTCAACATTCAACATATATAGGCAGATACCAAATAACTAACATAATACTGCCATCAACTTTTAAATCCTTCATATTTAGAAATGCAGAAGTCACATACTGAATTCCAAATTAAGAAACAAAGATGAGAAAGTGAGTTCAAAGAGGGAGAAGTTGCTAGAGGGTGTAGGCCTCACTTTAGGGTTGCGAGACATGACAATTGACAGCGGCTTGTGGGGAATAGAACCAAGGTTGTTAGACGTTGTAAAATCTGGTGGGACAAGAACGAGGGCCAATTAAACATTATGCAAGGTAAGAAGACAATGAAAGAGGTAGCCAGAGAGTTGCTCTCTTACTTCAAGAACTGTTGCCTATATCCCTTAAGTCCCTTAATAGTTGATACTTGGGGATCAGATTGGGGTTTTGACTTATGAAGCCCTTGGGTTACAATTTGTTTTTTGCATTTATTGATCAGTTGGGTTTGACCTGCGAACTGATTATGTGGTTCAATAGTGGATAATCCTATTCATAGGTAGCCAAATGTGTGGAGCCATCAAGTCAAGATAGCAAAATATCTTGATACTACAGCTAATGAAACCCATTAGTCAAGAGAGTAGAGATGCTCTTACTCTTAGGTGATGAGGCTTCACCTTACCTTGCCTAGGTTCCTTATTTCAATAACATTGTTGCAAGTGTCACATTTGATATTTTAATTACTTTGTAACGATATTTGATATTTATATCGCTAAAAAAGAAGAAGATATTTCTATTAAATTTTCTGCTACATTAGCTATTCTCTTTTATCTTCTCCTTCCCCTGACAGTTAAAAGTCCATTCTTTAAGTTAGTATGACTCATGACATACCCAAGTGATAGATAGAATGTTCATATCATTTGACTAAATTTGCCAACAAAAGCATCTATTTCCACCCCATGGGAAAATTTTGTCCCGTTGAACCTATGAACAATGACAAAACCTTGAGCATGAATTTCCTGAGTAGGGTGAAGGTAAAGGAATCTTTTTAAAAGGGAACTACTCAACTATGAACCTAAAATAGAAACTTCGAGACGTAAAACTTGCCCTAGGTCCACTTTCCAATCAAATAGGCTTTCAGAATTCACCTAAACCTGAAATCATTTCAAGTAATTAAGCCTTCCATGATGAGAGGTGTTGACATGACAAAATATTCCAATTAATGTGCCTCACAGGGTTGTTAATGATCATGTGCTTCTGGGTTCTATTTAGTCCAACATACTATGTTAAGTTCACACAATTGCTTCCAAATGATTGGACATTTATGGCATCGACTCCTTTTAAAAGTATGTCACATATCTTCTTCCACGTGGAACTTAAGTTGATATCAACAACTTTGTTCCAGAATGTGCTAGATTCTTTGTAGAGAAGAGTATGTTATTGTTACCATCAAGTGCCCAATGGAGGCATGTAGCATCCATTGCTCCAAAACATTGAAAAACGGCTACTTAAATGTTTTTTTACATGGCACCATTTTCTTTTGGACTTATACGGTCTTTAAATAGATGTACCTTACACAATTGTTTAAATGGAGCCATTTTTTTTATTAAAAATGGTTGTTTGTTGATAGTATATGATTTTGAGTTGTTGTCATTGGCACAATTTCTTTATTTAGGTACTTGGTTGTTTGCTCATGATTATCACTTATTTATTGTTTTATTCATGTATTTGATTTAAAATACTCATGGTTGGATGATAATTATACATATTTAAGTTATGTTTGTTTGAATTAAATTACTTGCATTGAATAATGTCATATATTGAGTTATTTTGATAATTTGATGAATGTTGTTGGTTGTATGCATGTCATACATTTATTTTTATTTTTAAAAATTTGAGCATTCTTTCATTAAAGTTATTAAATGCCCATTAAAACCCGTCTTTCCGATGAACTTGCATAAACCTATTCCATGTAGAGGTTAGTTCTCCATTTTTTAAAATCTTGGTAGCATACTGGCATCTGTGTTGGGTATCCACCTTGCCCTCCAAGCTTTGTAAGTTTCCTTCCTTTAGTAGAAGTCATAGAAGCGTTGAGAATATCTAATGTGAAATCTTCATAGTTCATTCACTTAATTTGTGAAGGAAAAAGATTGTCAACAACCACTATACTAAAACTAAAAGGTGTTAATGAGTGCATGATTTATTATATATTTATATTTTACACTAATGATGCCAATATATGCCGCTATGTTCCTCCCAAAAGTCACTCCAACCAACAAAGGAAAAAAAAAGTCATTGGAGGGAAAACTAATTTGGGTCTCCTAAAGGCCTTCTTCTTTCTTCTTCCATTGGCACCACCATTTAGCCAACAAAGTTTTGTTCTTGGTCTTCAAATTCTTAATCCCTAGTCCAACCATTCTGAGAGGCTTACGAACCTCAGCTCCCTTAGCCTCTTGGGATCCCTTTCCTAATGAAGTTTGCATTCTCAATCTTATCAATTATTCCAATAGATAACAAACAAATTGACATTGAAAAAATGGGAATGGTACCTAACACTTTTCAGAAACACAAACTTGTTTTGTGGTCTCTTCTTATTTTTTTTGCCAATTTGATTAAATTTTAGTAATAAGAGGTGCCAATTCAGAAATTTTTTGTCTCTGATCCAATAAACACTATGATATTTTGTGGTTAGGGAGCCAATTTGGCAGGAAACATATTTTTGTCACATAAATACAGTTATGGTTTAGTAAGGTATGTAGACAGAAACCTTTAGTTCTCTATGAAAGCTGCTTGACCAGGGTTCAAACCAGATGTACCCAACTTCTCATGCATAGGGGAAACGGTTTTAGTGACACAGGCACCCTGATCCATTATCTTTTCACACCTAAAGAAACCAATTAATTGATCCCTGCCTAAGTTGAGAAACTATCAGGACTAGCACGAGGACCTATGTAATCTCCTACTTCCTCCCAAAACTCATAAAACAGATCATCTCCTCAAGACAGTCCTCTCCACACTATCACTTGCCTTTTCAAAATCCAACATGGTGTGAAATCTATCATTACTCAACTGTTTAAGGCACGGATATTTACAAAATGAGAGCATATATATTTTATCAAAATATATAGCAGTGCATGTATATAAATTGTGACCAGCTTCATTTTTGGAACTATATCTTTTTGCTTTTATCATTTAATATATATATGAATTTAGTATACTGTAATGTACAAGTCATCTTCATTTTGCTGGCGACATAGCTCTGGAGTCTGTGTTTATAAGTTTCAATGAAGTTGAACTTTATTTTGGTTTATCCTGAATTGAACTGATTGACGGTGTTCTAATTTACCATGTGAAGACCATTCCAAATATATATATTTTACAATATGAAGCTTATTGAATTGATTCTAAATACAAAGAAAGAAAAACTAGAGTCAGGAACATTTAGGATCTAGAAGTCAGGTAACATTAGCAGTAAATTGTTACATACAGGATGATGCTCTGGTAGGTCCGCTGGTTTTCCTTTTTTTTGCTTGTTATTTGTGGGGGAAGTAGACTAATTTTACTCAGTATATTGTTCTTATCTAAATTGGAAGTGCCTTGAAATTATTTTTATCTTTTGGTATTCAGCTTTAGGCACAAAACGGTTGGCATCGGAGGAATTTGTGAGTGACTGGGACAATAAGAGATTGAATGCTAGAGATTTTAATAGCCATTTTCTGGTATAATTCATTCTAGAAGAACTTATGCAATCTTATTGCTGTATATTTTGGGATTAAAATTTGTCAATTTTTTGGTAAATCCAGGAAAATTCACAGACACGCCCATACCAGAGTTTTGAGCAGCTTATAGGATCTAGTAGCAACGAAATCACTGGAACCTATTCCAGATTCTCTGGTGGGGGCTCTTCAACAACATCAAATATACAGATGCATGCACATTCCCCACAACAGAAACTCATGCCTACACTTCTAGGGAAAGGGTAATAATATCTTTAGCCTTTTTATATATTTTTTGCTGATATACACATTTAAATTTTTTGACTGATGTTGTTTGCATTTATGAATAGCTAGATTTCTCACAGTCTGTACCGCCCCATTAATTTGAATATTGGTATGCCTCACTTCTTTTTTGTGAGACTAATGCAGTTTAATTGTTTTTTTTTCAATAGCGTGAGTATATTGAAATGCAGAACAAAGTTGTTAGTGAAACTGGCAAATTTACATTAAACAATAGCTGTTTGATTCTCCAGTCTCCAAGGTTTAAGTAGTTTAGTTCTGTGATGATGATAATTATGATTCATTTTTGTATGCATAGAGAACAATGTAAACAAACTAGGAACAATTATTACAATAAACTTAGACACATATTCGGTAACCATGTCAATAAATGACTTGAAAGTTTAAAATTTCATGGTGGATGTATGTACCAATACATTTATTGAGCACATGAAGTTTAGGTCTCCAGAGGGCAGAATAATTTCTGCTTCAATCTTAGGATGGAATGGATGTCTTGAACATTCTGGTCAATTCTAGTAATACTCCAAAACCACCCTATGAATTGGGATGGGGATGATGCCTCACTTTGATCTCTTTGTCTGTTGAGACAGTCGTGGAATGACATGTCACCTGCTTGCAATTCAGTATGCGGTAGTTGATGCATGAGCAGATTGGATTTCTAAGCACCAAACTCCACTAGAACCCTTGTTGTTTCTGTTGTAGGAATTCCAGTAGAATACAATGTGCAGTAGTTCATGCATGAGCAGATTGGATTTCTAAGCACCAAACACTAGAACCCTTGTTGTTTCTGTTGTAGTCACTTGTTGTTTCTGCTTGCAATTCGATATGCAGTAGTTCACACATGAGTAAATTGGATTTCTAAGCACCAAACTCCACTAGAACCCTTGTTGTTTCTTTTGTAGGAATTCCAGTAGACACATATTCAGTAACCATGTCAATAAATGACTTGAAAGTTTAAAATTTCATGGTGGATGTATGTACCAAAAATTTATTGAGCACATGAAGTTTAGGTCTACAGAGGGCAGAATAATAACTGCTTCAACCTTAGGATGGAATGGATGTCTTGAACATTCTGGTCATTTCTATAATACTCCAAAACCACCCTATGAATTGGGATGGTGATGATACCTCACTTTGATCTCTTTGTCTGTTGAGACAGTGGTGGAATGACATGTCACCTGCTTGCTATTCGATATGCAGTAGTTCACTCATGAGCAGATTGGATTTCTAAGCACCAAACTCCACTAGAACCCTTGTTGTTTCTGTTGTGGGAATTCCAGTTGAATTCTTTTGTGGTCCAATTCTCATTTCTCACCTTATCACCTCTTATGTAAAAGGTTGTACGTTAGCAACAATGTTTGGTGAACTAAACAAAATTCATTAGAAAATATACTGCTAGGACCCACGTTATCCTTTTAATTGTGTTTATACAAAGTAAAGTCATCTTCATGGAAATGGTTTATTTGAACTTTATCCAAGCTATTGTTATATTAATTTCAATTTTTTTTTCTCGCTCCTTAGAACTTCATTTCATACCATTTGTTCGATTCAAAGTGAGAATGAGTTCTATGTTGCATCTGTGCAAGTGGGAAAAACAATCAACTAAACTTCATATTAGGGCTCAAAAAGTACATATATAGGATAGTATGTAAATGGATCCTTAGATGGATATCCAAATACCCTATAAGGCTTAACATAAGACTTAACACTCCTCCTCAAGCTGAAGCATATATATCAATCATGCTCAGCTTGTTACAAAGATAACTATAAGTTCCAATACTAAGTCCTTTAGTGAAGACATCAGCACACTGATCAGACGACTTGATATAAGGAGTAGACACAACTCCTTGCATCACTTTCTCACGAACGAAGTGACAGTTCACTTCAATATGTTTAGTGTATTCATGAAAGGTAGGATTATTAGCAATGTAAATAGCCGTTTGATTGTCACAATACATGGACATAGGTGAAGGAGTAGAAAAACCCAAATCAGTCAGAAATGAGCGAAGCCATATCATCTCGCAAGTAGTGTGGGCCATGGACCTATACTCTACTTCTGCGCTGGAGCGAGAGACTACATTTTGTTTCTTGCTGCGTCATGCAACAAGATTGCTCCCAACATATGTGCAATATCCAGAAGTAGACTTTCTATCTCTTCTATCTCCAGCATAATCAGAGTCTGAATAGGCTTCTATCTGCTGATGGTCATTCTTTTTATAGATCAAATCTTTGCCTGGAGTCTTCTTGATGTAGGCCATCACCCTTACGACTCCTAGTCAGTGTACCATTCGTGGTCCCTACATGAACTGACTAAGAACCTCCACAATGTAGGCAATATCAGGCCGAGTAACAGTAAAATAAATCAGCTTTCCTACCAATCTCCTGTATCTGCCAACATCTTCTAATTGAGGTGAGGAGTTATCCCAAAAATTCAGATTTTGATCCACTGGGGTAGTCTCAGGCTTGCACCCCAAAAGTCCAGTCTCCGGTAAGAGATCTATAACATACTTTCTCTGTGATAGAATCATCCTGTCTCTAGCGAATGCAAATTCAATACCTAAGAAAGACTTAGGTCTGCCCATGTCTTTGATAACAAAGTACTTTTGCAAATAATCTTTTATCTCCTAAATACCAGTGTATCACTCCCTGTAACCAAGATATCGTCGACATAGACAGCCAACAGGACACAATCATCTTTTGTTTCCCTGTAGAATACAGAGTGATCCACCACACAGTGGCGGAAGCCACAAGCAGATATAATACTGCTAAACTTTTCAAACTAGGCTCGTGGACTCTGTTTTAGCGCATAAATTGCTTTCTTAAGCAGACATACTTGATTCTCCCCCTGAGTAACATATCCTGGAGGTTCCTCCATATATATTAGCTCAGACAGATAACCATACAAAAATGCAATTTTTTACATCTAGTTGGTACAGATTCTAGGAATTATTTATAGCCACTGACAGAATGATCCTAATGGAATTTAATCTGGCAACAGGAGAGAGTCTCAGTATAATCAATGCCATATTCCTGTGTGAACCCCTGGCAACCAACCGGACTTTGTAGCGATCCACCGTACCATCTGCTTTGTACTTTATAACGAACACCCATCTGTAAGTTACAACATTGGTTTACTTTGGTCTAAATACCAGTGTCCACGTCCTTCGGGATCTCAATGCCTCCATTTCATCATCCATAGTTGCTTTCTACTGAGGTACTAGGCTTGTCTCCAGGTAGTTTCTGGGAATGGACTCAGAAGAGATAGACAAGACAAATGCACGAAAGGAAGGATGAAGTCGCTCATAACTCACAAAATGGGAGATAGGGTGTGCAGTAGAAGAAGCACGTGTACTTTTTCTGATGGCAATTAGCAAATCAAGGTCAATGGGTGGCAGATCTGCAGACGATGAAGAGGGATTGGTACTGGAAGGACGTGGCCGTCGTCGATATACCTGCAAGGTGTCAGATACCTCGGTTCCTGCAACAGGAGCATCAGTAACATCCATCTCCCTACTCTCAACCACCGAAGGCAATGGAACACTATCAGAAACAGGAAGATTGTTATCAAAGAATCTTTGACCTTCAAAAAAGATGACATCAGCAGAAATGATGTATTTCCTGGTGGTAGGAAGATAACAACGATAGCCACGTTGAGTACGAGAATAACCAACAAATATACACCTAATAGACCTTGGAGCAAGTTTGTCCAGATTGGGAGTCAAGTCTTGAACAAAAGTCACACACCCAAATATCCGAGGAGTGAGAGGAAAGAGATCAACCTTCGGATAAAGCCTATGCAATGGGATATCCCCACCAAGTGGTGTGGACGGCATGCGATTGATGAGGTACACTGTAGTGAGAACAACATCAGACCACAGATACTTGGGAACATGCATTTCAAGCATGAGAGACCGAGCAACATCAAGAATATGTCGATGCTTACGCTCTGTCATTCCATTTTGCTGGGATGTATGAGGACAAGAAGTTTGCTGCAACACACTCAAGGATTCACAATATTGTCGAAGACTTGTTTGAGTAAACTCTAAAGCATTGTCAGTGCGAAAGACTTTAGGATAAATAGAAAATTGATTTTTTATTTCCATGAAAAATTTCTTAACTGTGTCAAAAACACCGACTCTGTCCCGTCCTTCAACAAATACACCCAAGACACACGAGAAAAGTCATCAACAAAGACAATATAATATTTGTAGCCAAACACTGAAGAAATTCTGGTTAGACCCCAAACATCACAGTAGACTAAATCAAAAGGACGCTTACTCCTAACTAGACGTAGACTTCTAAAGGTAGCACGATGATGCTTACCTAACTCACAAGACTCACACTGAAAAGAAGATACAGACAACCAAGGTAGAGCTTGTTGAAGCTTCTGACGAATAGGATGGCCAAGTCGACAACGCCATGTGAACGATGAATCAGCTGTGGAAGCAAGAGTAGCAATGCCGCGAGGTATCTTATCTTTAACTAATAGGTACACACCCTGTCCTCTGTCATGCCCCTAACCAAATCTCTTCCCCGTTTGCAAATCCTGAAAGGTACAGTGAAAAAGAGAAAAGGTCACACAACAGTTTGATTGTTTGGTAATAGAGCTAATGGATAAAAGATTTACAGGAAATTCTGGTACAAAAAGGACTTTATCTAGGATTAATTTGGACGTAGCACGAATAGTACCTTGCTCAATTACCTTACAGGTCCGACCATCAGCTATAGAAACAGATCTAATGTCAGGTAATTTAGAAACGCGGGAATAAAGATCATGGCTACCTGTCATGTGAGAGGATGCTCCTGCATCAAAGATCCAGGAACTGTCCCTAGAGACAACTGAACCAGTAGTACCTGAGGTGAAAGTAGTGGCATGAGATGCAACGGCAGGTGTAAACTGAGTCTCTCTGTACTGAAGGAACTGCGCATACTCCTCCTGGGATAAGGTTACTGACTGAGCACTGGTGGAAGGAGCATCTATAGATGTCTGAGTCACCTCTGTGGAAGCTTGTGTCCACTCTGGTTTACCAAACTTCTCCCAACATCTGTTTGACCTGTGGTTGGTACTACCACAATGCTCACAAGGGATTCAACCTTTAGAATTACCACGTCCTCGGCCTCCTCTACCATAATTGCGACCGCGACCACGAGCAACCATAGCAGAATGATCAGCAGTGGGGGCAGTAGTTGCAGGTCGACCTATAGAGACACGTAGGACTCTAGTAAATGTGCTTTCCAGACTTGGAGTAGAATCAGTCCTCAAAATCTGGCCTCGTATCTGAGAAGAAATATCCGGATGTAGTCTAGAAAGATAGGCAGTTACAACAAGTTTCTCTCTGTATCTACGCATGGTAGTAATATCTAAGGTAAGTGGTTGATACAATTCAAGTTCGTCCAAAAGTGCACGAAACGCTCCAAAGTGATCTTGGACTGAACTATCATCCATCTTCAAGGTAAAGATACGCTCATATACTTCATAAACCCGAGCAATATTCTTCTCATAACCATACATCTGTTTGAGGATGTCCTAGATTTTCTTGGCTGGACGAAGAACCATAACACTACGGACAACTGTGGGTTCCATGTTATTCACCATCTAGGAGACTATGGCTGAGTCATCAGCAAACCAATCTTCATACGAGCTATCCTTTGCATCTGGAGGAGACTGGGTCAGATGCTTGAGTTTGCGGTGCGCAGCTAAAAATGTTTCAAAACTCTGTGATTATAATAGATAATTCTTGCCATTCAACTTTTCTGAAGTACCGTTCCAATTCTTAACAAGAGATTCGCGGGAAGTCATGGCAAAGGAAGAAATCAGATCTGAAATAAGGCTGAAAAATACGAACTGGTGTCCCTAATACTCAAGATGCAAACGGAGAATACAAAACACAAGCAGTAGTAGCAAAAAACCAAGGAAAACGTTAGAGATACGTAGCGTCCAGCAGTAGGAGAGCCACCAAATCTCATCGGTAGTAGTAGAATTGATCTTCTATACTCCGTTTACATACGGATATACATAAGAGGGCAACGACAAGAGCCGTCACGTAGAGAAGAGGGACTGCACCCCTCTAGACCTACTGGACAGGGCTTAGAAGGGCCTGTCGGCGGTGAATATGGGCATACCAAGGCTGACGGAGGCAGGGAGGGCTGTCGGAGGCTAGTCGGAAGAGCCGACGGCGAAGAGGGAGGCCGTTGGACATGACCTGAGCTTCCGACAGGGAGAGGAGGAGGCGCTAGAGGCTGAAGACGTCAACCCAGTGGCTGTAGTGACGTCCTGCAGAGTGTCGGCAACTTTTCGGTTGTGGAATGGCCGACGACGGCGGCAGGCGGTGGACTTCTGCTGGGTGGTGGGGAGGCTAGGGTTTCTCCCTGAGCTCTGATACCATGTGCAAGTGGGAAAAACAATCAATTAAAATTCATATTAGGGCTCAAAAAGTACATATATAGGATAGTATGTAAATGGATCCTTAGATGGATATCTAAATACATTATTAGGTTTAACATAAGACTTAACAGCATCATATCTAATGGATTCTTTGGTTATGACCAAAGAATAATACTACATAGATTATTGTCAAACTATTTGTATTATTTCAATCCATGAACATCAAATTGTCAGGTGGAAAACCTAGTCTTTGTATTATTGCCATTGTTCCGAAAAACGGAAAAAACAGCCATTTTTTGAGTAAGAATGGCCATTTTTAATATAATATTAATGACTTCTTGTCATTAACATATTTTGATTATCTAGATACATATTTGGTTACTTTTGCTTGTTACTTATTTAATTATTTAATTTATGTTTTTAATTATTGTGGTTAAATATAATTACACACTCGTGGTTGAATGATAATTACACGTATTTAAGCTATGCTCTTTTTTGAATTAAATTTCTTGTGTTTGAATAATAGTTCCCTATATTGAGGTAATTTGCTGAATGTTGTTACATTTATTTTTAGTTTTGACCCATTTTTTCATTAAACCCTGTTTAAACTTCTGTTTTTTCTAAAAATGATTAGACTCAATCCGTGTAGAGGCTGTTTTCCATTTACATTGTTATTGCTAAATAGGTCAAGTATCATATATATGAACATAAAATGGCATAGGCAAGACATTGAGATTAAGAGAGATATATATATAATAGGAACGTATAAAACAGGGATTTGTCCACGATGGTTCCCTTGTGTACAATGTTCCCCAACATTTAGGGCCTGCAGTGGATTTTTTTTATAATTTTTATTCAGATTTTTCTTTTTTCTTTTTACATTTTTGTAAACATTTTCGTTATCTTTTTCGGTTTTATTTATTTCTGCTTTCTGTTGTAGGACCTACTGTCCGATTGCATGAGACCATAGCTATCCAAACTGATCCTGATAATTTATGTGTACAGAATAGGAAGAATAGTTGTCAATTTATACTCTAACCCCACTAATGCTTACTCCTTGTAGTAAGGGATGAACTAGATAGAGTCATTCTTGAGGTGCAAAATGTAAAATGTGATAGTGTCAAATGTTTGAAGAACCATGTAACATGTAGTTTAATGTATAATTGAAGTCATTGAGCATATGCCCCAGGTGTATGGAGGGGAATGTAAAGTTTGTTTGGGGTTTTTGTGGATGTAATGTGAGTGCTGGTTGCCAAATAGTAACTAGCATCCAGCAGATAGATGGAAGGCGAGAGTACATATGAATGAGGATGACAACTAGAAGTTGATATATGGCCTCAGTACTGACAGAGAAGCTGACTTCTCTACAACTGTCATCAGAAGAGTAATGGCCATCTGATAACTGATAGTTAGCATCAAATTTGTTTGAGGATGGTTTACTAGTATTACTAAAACAGAGTGATGAAGTTACCTGATAATTAGCATCAAAGTTGATAAATGTACTCATTACTGACATCAGCTTCTCTAGAACTGTCATCAGAAGAGTACTGACCATCCGATAAATGGCCTCAGTACTTACATCAGTGTCTCTAGAACTGTCATCAGAAGAGTAATGACCATGTGATAGCTGATAGTTAAGCATCAAATTTGTTGGAAAATTGTTTACTACCATTTCTAAAATAGAGTGATGAAAGTGTTAAATTGGGTATTTGATAATTTTCACTAGTCAGAGTTTAACAACTCAACATTATATTGTGCTACAGTATAAAGCAAAATGGCTTAATTAGAGAAAAAGTTGAAGCCATGATGAATGTGCTTCCCGCTCTTGTTGCATGTTTCTTGACAAGAGGCAAAATTGGCGATAGAAATTGGTCCTCATTTTTTATGGAGAGATTATTTCCTATTTAAAGTTTTCACAAGACATGCATTTTTTGGATAAAAATATTTTCAGAAATTTGCATGTTCCGATCATAGAATCAAACGTCGGTTTCGTGGTCCGACAAAAATAGAAAACGTGTTGGACATCAGTGGAAATGTCAGTGGAAACGCGGTAAATTTACAGAAATCCATGGAAATGGTAAAAAAACTTTGAATTTTGATTTGAAACTCTTGAATAAGCTAAAATAAGTAATAATCTACATCTTAGACTACTTAGATCAACTTCCTCAATATATATCACATGAAAATACAGTAGATAGATCTAATAGAAATATCCCGAAGTATAAATAATACATAAAAATGCTTAATAAATGTTTAAAAACAAAAAGACTCAAAAAAGTTAACATAACATAATAATTTTTTAACATAGAGTTATAACATATAAAAAAACAAACAAAATTTTACACATGAATTATTAATAACATAACATTACATAATATTTTTTTAACATAACATATCTTAATAACATAACATAAGTGAATAACTATTATTAAAACCTATTTTACAAGTAAGGACAAAAAAAAGAGAATGCCATATATTAAAAAAAAATAAAACTTAATAATAATAATATTCACATGCATATCTTAAACAGAATGTCATATATTAAAAAAAAACTTAATAATAATAATATTCACATGCCATATATTAAATAGAATGCAATATAATCTATTTTATTAAATTTAATAATAATATTATCATGAGATATATCTCATGTGATGACTGAACACATGATAATGAATAATAATAATCCAAAAAAAACCTTTATCTTTACATGATCAAGTATGATAATGAATAATAAAAGTCACAAGGCATATATCTCATATTCTCATGTATCTCATATTCTCATCTGTACTCGTCCTACGCGGTTATGTCATATATTAAAAAAAAAGAACAGATCGAGATGGAGGAACAGGACACCTGGTTGCGGGTTTGCGACAGATCCAACGAGATCGGCGAGATAGACGGAGGTTGGAGCAGACGAATCAGATCGACGGGGCGGACGGCGTAGGAGGGTGGATCAACATAGGAGGGGGGACGATGTAGGAGGGTCGACGGTGTAGGAGGGGGGACGATGTTGGACGGCGAACGTGGACGACGTTGGACGGCGAAGGCGTACAAGGCAGCAAGGGCAGATGGCTTCAGCATCGGCTGGACAACTGCCGAAGAGAAGATGGGAGAACCGACGAAGGCGATGTGATACTTTTAAAGTCATGTTGTTCGTGTCTGCTTGTGGCGAAGATGTGTCAGTCGACACGTGAAATTGAACGACAAAAAACACCAAACCTCTACCGACATACAGGAATGTTACGACACGGCTCGAAATATCGTCCGACAAGAGGTAAATCGCGACATACTTTAATGTCGTTTCCCTCCCTTCAGCCACCGATACGTGTCGGCGATATTTCGCCGACATGCACCGACTTTTGATTCTATGGTTCCGATTGCCTTACAATATAGCTATGATTGTTTTCTTTAGTTGAAGGAATTACAAATTGTTTTAATATAACTTGTTTTATTTGTTGTTGCCAGTGCAAAACAATGGCGTGATGGGGACTGGATGTGCACAAACTGTAACAATCATAATTTTGCTTCTCGTTCGTGCTGCAATAGGTATTCATTTTTTACTGTTTGTATTTCTTTCTTTCTCTTTTCAGCTTGTTGCTTAGCATTTTTATTCATGCTTAGTTCAATATTTGCAAACAAGTTTGATGATATGGTTTAAACAGCATGTGCCGTGTGACATCCTCAGCAGTTTTTGGTAATATTGTACCTCGGAAGTTATTGATGCATGATGCACGATGCACGTGTCATAATTCCTACCTTCACAATCCCACCTGTTGGCCTTGTGGAAAATACAGCCAAACAGTTGCTTGAAGGAAACTACAGTCACATGGTTTTAAACCACAGATAACAATAGTTAGGCATCAATACACTTTTTAGTTTTCTTCTCTTCATGCTGATATCGGTGCTATTTTCTTGTTGTTTTGGTAAAATTAAACGAGGTCTTTTCGTATTAAAATTCAAGTCCCAACAGAAATCAAAACGAAGTACTTTTTGTTACTATCGCATGTGTTTTGTACTTTGAAGTTGATGTCAGAAGTTTGGATGCTGCCCGTGATGTACATCCAACATTCAAGAACTTGGTATCATAAGTCTACCGGCAAAACTTTCCAGTTGCTGCACTAGTCATTAAAATGATAGTCTTATAAAACACAGCTTATTGTTTGATATTCAAGACGACTTTGGCCTTTTAGGAAGGTTCTGTTGCCCAAACGATGGCAGCTTTTGCTGCTTAGTACATATTACGTAGAAGGTGGCCAAAAGATGCTGGCCACATGGGAATGCAATCAAGATGTGGCCTTCTGTAGCTATAGTTTTATAAATATTCTCTGGTTAGCTGTGTTTTGCATTTCTTTCTATTATATAATCTGTATACTAAGCTATTTTTTAATCACCAAACTTTAGCCACAGATGGACAAATTTAAAAGTGAGTTTGGATCCTATATTAATGTTAAAGACTCCTAGTAGCTGAACTTGAGCAAGCTTAGTACCCTGGTAGTAAAACTAAAAGTTGGGTTTTTTTTTGTCTGGCGTTTGTTCTATTTGTAAGATGCTTATAGTTTGATCTATTTCTTTGTTCTTCCTTTGCAGGTGTAAAACTCAGAGGGAAGCAAGTTCCCAGCCTGTCAATGTTGCGTAGGTCTTTGTTTTGAGAGTGTTGGCACTAGTTTTATGAGGACTGAGTTCCGTAGCACTATAGTTCAGTTTTTATATCTGGAGTTACGCCTTGTGCATCATGTCGTCATAAAAGTGCTGGTGCAGTCTGTTTTTGGAACGGTTTTGTCTTTGAGAGTATGTAGCATCAGAGAGGACTCATTTTTGTATTATTTCAGAATGCCTGTGGATCATTTGCCTTTCCAACTTTCTCAAAGGGATAGCCTTCGACTTGCCAATTTTCTGAAAAGTATTGAGAATTTCGACCTAGTAAGATACCTGAAATACAACCAATATATTTATCTTGTTACAAAAATATAATTTTTTGATGTTTTCTGCTTTAGGTTGAGGTTTTTTCTTCAGAGTTAGGGATTATGGTATGAAAAATTAGAGGTTTTTTCTCACTCCTATTTGGTCCAGGTTTTTATTCAAAAGTCTTTTATGTAACTCATTCTCTTTTCACTTTATTAGAAATTTGACTTTTTATTTTAAAATATATTTTAAATGTTCCTTTATTATTTGTATATTTTAAATTGCATTCTTAAGTAAAGGTGTAAATTGGACGAGATTAGTCCAGGTCGGTCTAGTTCGACCTGTAATTTAGCTCGAATTGGTCCAGCCTGACAAAAAATTGAGTCGATCGAAAAATCGGGTCGGCCTGGCCTTGCTTGCCTTTTTAAGGGTCGTACCGAGCTCATGGGTTGGGTCCGTTTAATTAGGCTCATGAATGGTCTGATTTTGAGGTCAGATTGGGTTGGCTAACTTTTAAAAAAAATAAAATATGTGAACGTTGTTGAGCGTTGCTTTGCAATGTTCATGCACGTTAATTTTAAAAAAAAATCAATAAATTCTTTCTTTTTCATTCTATAAATATCATTTCAATCTTCTCATTTTTTTCACAACTCTTCTTCTCGATTCTTAATCTTTGTACACTACATTCTTAATTTCTCAAGTCTTCTTCCTTAAGTATCAACTCGTCTCTTGTGGAATACAAGTTTGGTTTTAGACTTCGGTCTTCATTATTCATTAAACTCCGGTCTCCAGCTTCAACCGTCTAGTGGTCCAAGATCTGTGTCCACTGACAACTGATTAGGCAAAAAGCGTCTATAAATTTTTTACTTCTAATCTCTCTATTTTTGGGTTTTGAGTTTTTTGGATTAACGTTTTTTATTATTATTAATTTTTTGTCTTAAAATTGGATTATCCTTTTAATGTAGGAAGTCATGATTATATCCCTAACCTTGAGTATAACTCTACTGAAGAGTCATAGGAATCTTAAGCCACAACAAACCTACAAACAATTTACAGGAACTAAAAAACCTAGGACGCAAAGCTCATGGATTTGGGAACATATAATCTTAGATCCCATAATTGAAAATAAATATTATTGTAAATGTTGTAGTTGAGAATATACTTGTCCTAGAGGTGGAGGTGTAGATCATATTGTTAAGCATTTAACAAAATGTATACATGTCCATAATAAAGATGATAATACAGACTTAAGACAATCTAAATTACATGTTGGTTCTAGTAGAATAATTAATTAGAAATATAATACAGAAGAAACAAAATATAGTGTAACAAAATTTATAATACAAGATGAACAACCTTTTAATTTTCCTGAAAATAAAAGATTTAAAAATTGTGTACAAAATTATTTAAATCCACAATTTAAAGGTCATTCTAGGAATACTACCAAAAATATAATTTATAAAACATTTAAAAAAGATAAAGAAATTTTAATTGGAATGTTTTTTAGTTTATTATGTAAAATATCATTAACTTGTGATGTTTGGACAGGTCTAAATAATTTTCCTTATTTATGTTTAACAACACATTGGATAAATATAAAATGGAATTTACCAAAAAGATTAATTACTTTTAAACTTTTAGATCATCCACACACTGAAAAAGCCATAGTAAATATTATAGAAGATATTAGTAAAGAATTTAAAATATATAATAAAATTAATACAATATCTTTTAATAATGCTTTTAATAATAATGTTGCAGTAGGAATATTACAAAGAAATTTAAAACCTATATTAGGTGTTATTGTCACATTTTAAATTTAATTGTATAAGAATGTATACATTGCATTTGACCTTATATAGAAAATATAAGAGTAGCTATATTATTTATTCAAACATCAGGTAAAAGATTTCAAGAATTTAGATATTTATATACTGAACAAGGTATAAAACCTAAAAAATTTAAATTAGATGTTTAACATAGATGGAATTCAACATATGATATGTTAATTTCATGTTTATCTTATAGTAACGTAATTACAACATATTATAATTCAAGATCTAATTATTTACTAAATGATGAAGATTGGAATAATGCTAATGTAATTCATACATTTTTAGAACCATTTTATACTACAACTAATTAATTATCTGGTCAATATTATCTTACTAGTTCTTTAGCTTTAGTTAATTTATTTAATATTACAAATACTTTTCAACAATATAGACAATTTCCACAATTTGAATATATTATTAAAATGATGGAAGAAAAATATAATAGTTATTGGGATGAGCCTCTAATGTGGTCATGCTTAACTTTAATCATGGATCTTAGACATAGATTAGTTAATTGCATGGTACTTATAAATGATATTTTTAGTAATATGAATCAAAATGAAAAAATAGATGGATATGCATTATTTGAAAAATATGTTAATCATTATGGTGAAAGCAGTTCTAGTGCACATACATCTAGTTTTGTAGGATCACATAGAAGTAGTAGTAGTAGTTCATTTTAGAGTAGATTAAATAAGAAAAAAGGAAAATATGTAAAATCAACAACTAGTAATAACTTAGAAAATTATTTAAAATGTGAGTTTGCATTTATTGGTATTGAAATGAATAACTTAGATATATTAAAGTGGTGGTCTAGTACTACTGTTAGGTTTCCTATAGTTTCTAGGATGGCTAAAGATTTACTAACGATTCCGACGTCTACTGTGGCGTCGGAGTCTGTCTTTTCTGTAGGAAAAAAGAGTTTTAAGTGATAGAAGATGTAAATTATCAGAAAAATCTGTAGAAGCCTCCGTCTGCTTGAAAAATTGGTATGATGCAGTTGATCGTCTACAAAATTTAAACTTAAACGACGAATCAGAAAACAAAGAGATAACAACTTCAACAGGGATGGAAGCTTCTGCTATAGATTAAAAAATATGAATAAATTTCTTTTGTATAATTTTTAATATATATTAATGTAATAATTGTAATTTGTAAATGTAAAAATTGTAAATTGTTGAATATCATAATATCTGATGTAAATGTAAAAATATAAATTTCAAGTTTTTTTATGTATATAGGATATTAATGTAAACTTCATTTATTTAATAATAAATAATTTTTTAATTTAATTGTTAATGTAAAATGTTGAATATCTTTTCAAGTTTTTAAATTTATACATTAATTATTTAATAATAAATAAATTTTTTAATTTAAAAATCTATGGACCGACCGAGACCAGCCCATGGACTGGTCCACTAGTGGGTTGTGGACTGTGTCGGGTTGGGGAGTTTTATCCGCGGCCTGACCCGACCCGTCCATAAAAATTGGCCAGGTCGGCTCGATCGAGGCCCACCCGGGGCTAAAAGTTTTTGGATCAGGCCTGTCCAACCTGGCCTTATTTACACCTCTACTCTTAAGTTCATTTCTCTTATTGTGGTAACGTATTTGGTCTATGATAGTAGCATCTTTATCATCACCTTTAAACCATCTTTGCATTATGAAATAAATGTGTTGAAACAATGTATTTAAAATTTATTAAGTATTCGTGAAATACTCCTTATTTTTCCTAATATACCTTTATATAGGGTGTCTTAGTCATTTTAAACCTTTTAGTTACTTTTCAACATTATTTTAAAACGATGTACTTACAATATATTATTAGGTATTCTTGAAATACTTACTATCTTTTCTAATATACCCTTATAATCTTAAAGAGTAACTTAGTTATTTCAAACTCCTTAGTTACTTTTCAATAAAGTTAGATTCTGAATTGAATAGTTGATTTATGGTCAATTGACATTAGAGGAATTGAAAATAAACATGAAATAGAAAGGTATGAATTTTTTTTAACAAAAGGGGTCAACTTGTAAAAAGTAAAAATAGAAAAGTTTACATAAAAATTATTCTATAAAATTTTTCTTCATATGGTTAGTGACTTGTGAGCGGATATCTTTTTGTACATTAGAACAATTTTTAATATTACTATTTTTTCTTTTTTCCTTCTTTTCATTGCACTTTATTCACCTATTTTACTTTATTCTTTGCTTTTGTCTATTGTTGGATCACAAAAAAGAGATCGATTGTCAAGGAGAGAAGATTAGATAAGTGGGAGTATATTGATGTCATTAGTGTAAAGATGTAGGTAAGCTTGTTCTTTCCCTTCTTCCTTTCTTGATGATTATCCCTTGACACTTGTTGACCACCACCATCGTTAACATAGGAAAATGTTTTTTCTTTACCAAAATTTAGGAGTATAGTCCATCTAATCACTACAACTTAATTCGGGAAGGTAACTATTACCACAACTTGCCAACCACCACCATTGTCATCATCATTGGTAAACCTTTTCTTCCTTGAAATTTGAGAGTATAACCACCCAACCATCACCACAATCCATTGATCTTTTCACACTATCACATACATCTATATATATATATAGAGAGAGAGAGAGAGTGTGTGTGTGTGTGCGTGCGTGAGCGCGCTTAGCGTCACATATTAGTATTAAATTACATGTAACAATTTAACAAGTAATTAACTTACCAAAATTAATAGTAAATTTGTTAAATAATTAAATAAATGGAAATAAAGCTTAACAAAACCTATTTTTACTCAAAATCTGTGATGTGCGGCTTTGTGGTTCCAACTATATACACTAAGTTGAACTGCAGTTCCCTAATTTACACCTATAAGAAAAACAAGGAAAGTACGTATGAGTACGCATGAGTGACATCTAATTATTACTTAGTACACGCCTACCAAAAACAAGGAAAACCACAAACCAAAAACGAGAACTACTAACATCAACTCCTAAAACCACACGACTACCTCTCTTGGCAGTACAAAGCTTAAAGCATACAAAAGGCACCAAAAATTGCAAGTTCTGAAGCAAAAAAGTACAAATTTTCATTTTAAATATGCCTTTCAAAAATCATTTTCTCTTTTCTTTAAAAACACATACAATTCTTTAAAATCCATTGTATTCTTGGAATGGCCACTCTATACTAAATCAAGTATAGAAAACTATCACAAAACTATATCTTAAAAACCAATGTCTCACTAGACCACAGTTGGAAAATTTGAATCTGAGCATAGAAAATCATAATACACGCACCTAGCATTAAAACCTATCATGTCATTGTAGCCACTAGTGATCGATCAGTCAACAAGCAGCTACCGAAGCACACTGCATTGTCATGGATGACTCACCTTGTGTAGGGGCTAGTCTGTCCAAGGTCCTTACTCTAAGAACCCTCCAAAGGTCTACTCTAGGACAAACATAGGGTACGTCCTCTTGACGTCCTCAACTCAGGCCACCTAGAACTCGTCCTCATGCCCTACCACTCAGTAGTCACTACCACAGATCTGTAACTGATCCTCTAGAGGTATCAGTCGTCCTTGCTCTGCCAGTACAATCCTACAGTCTTGTGACTCCTATCACTCGACAACCATGACAACAGACTCGCTCTTGGTCCTTTAGAGGTATCAGTCATCTCTGATCCACTAGTACGATCTATGATCCTTGAGATTCCTACCAAAAAATCTCAGAAAACCTCGAAATCCCTTTTCAAAATCTTTTCTTAAACTTATGCAATTTCTTTTCACATATTCTTTTGAAAAATCAATGTTCAAAGCTTTTATCACACAAAACCAATATAGAACCCAAAATTCTATTTTTAAATCTTCTAAAACAATGTTCTGTTTACTACCAGGCACTAGTCGCAACTCACACTGGGGGCACACACTGGCACCACTGCGCATCAGTCACGCCTCCTAGGTGTGCTATTGGGTTGTGTAGATAATTCGCACTCCCCAGTTGCACCCGACAGCTTTGTCAAAAAATAGAGCAGTAACCACATAGAGAATCCTTTGGGACAAAACTCATAGAAAATCGACACTCATAGCTCAATATATTATAGATCAAAGCAAGAAGACTCATGAGCCAAAAAATGGGTAAGGATCCCTGTTACGTACGGGGAAGGTATTAGGCACCCCCGTGCGCCCAAGAATTCGGTCTTTCATAGCTTCTTCATTTACTTATATGGAAATGTTGCCTTTACAGCCTGTTTTTGTACGCCCAAGGACGATATGCCATGCAATGCTACTTGCAAGTGCTTACCTAGTGTTGTGCCTAAAGCCAAATATAGGTGAAGTGGAGAGTGGACCATGTTCTACTATTTAACTACGCTACCTGGGGTCTGAATCAGGTAATGGTGCAAAAGGATTTCACCGACAAGAATAAAAAAAGGCCATCGATTCATAAGACCTAAGTAGTAAGCACCACTACTTTACTAGATGTAAAACTAATGCAAACAGAACTATTAGATGGTGGAACTATATAAGCATGATCAGGGTATTTCCAAGAACAAACACCAGAAAAATCAGAGCCCATGACAACCGAAAAGACATGCAAACCATGATGCAAAACCTACTGTCTGCATCCTGTGACCAGACTGATGCGCCAGCTTGGTGCATCAGGATGGTGCGCCAGTTATGTGCGTCAGTTTGGTGCACCTATATGGTGCTCCACTATAGTACTCCTATTTAGTGCACTCCAGGTACTCTGTTTTAGACTGCAAACTTAATCCAGAGCCTGGGGAGAATGCATGTGATTAACTATGCTAATGACCATTCAGAGGACTAACCTAGATGCTAGGGAACATTATCACACTAATCAACCAAGTCTAAAATATTCCTCTCACTCTCTCCCTATCCATGCATGTTTATGGATTCTCTTGGGTTGTTACAGCCAAGGTTGGCTCTAAAGGTGTGTGGAGACATCCTAAATGATTGAGAAAGTGTGGGAGGTCTACATGACATGCAAGGGGACGGGTCACAACTCGTATTCAGTGGCCAGTGGCCTCATACGAACTGTAATTCACCACAAAATAGTGCAAAAAAAAGAGAGTAAACAAATAATGCAAGCAACCTGACAAACAATATAACATGATCCATCACTAACATAAATAAACAGTGTACTGATCAAACATCCCACAGTAAATCATATCACAATCAAGTTCGTAGCATAAACCTTATTCGAAACAGCCTAGAACAAAACAGAGGACAGAGACATACCTATGGTAATTTTGTCCTTGGGTGGCTTGAGATATCTCCCTCTGGGTGCTATGGACATGGCTGGGGGTGCTTAGGTATGTAGTGGATGTTTGGAGATGCTTTGGAAGTGGGTGCACTGGTTGCTCAAAGAGATGACGAGTTGCCAAGCGAGCCTAAAGTGGTGTGGAGAGTTTTTAAAGGAAAAGAAAACACATTGAAACATGGATGCCAAAGATCGTGAAGGCCAAGAGACCCTCGTAGGCTTGTAGGGGAATCTCAAAATAGGTGAGGACCCAAGTGTCCATTTGCATATGAAGGTTACAAGTGAGGTGAACGAACAACCAACAGCTAGTGCCCTGGAACAGAGCTGTGCGCCAGCTTGGTGCTCCACATTGGTGTGCCATGATGGTGCTTTAGTATAGTGCTTTAGTATACACCTAGTATAGGGTTCGAATGTGGTTAGGCCTACCATGTCCAAAGCAACATCCTTTTGGAGAGTTTGCCTACAAGCGGCCTCAAAATCGGGGTGTCTACAGATGTCGCTCCCCGAGCGAGGTCGAGGGACAGAGGGAACTGAGACCGATGCTTAGGTTTGACAGGATACCCCTATTTTGAGGCTGTGGAGAGGATTATGTTTGCTATAAGCAATGGGTCACTTATCCGATAGATGCACCGAAAGTCATGACTTGTTGCCAAATACGAATATGCAAATGTAAAGTGCAACTAATATGCATGTGAATGCCGAGGCAAATGCTGAAAATGTGATGCCAATGCAAAAAACAAATGCAAGTGCTGATGCTGAATGTAAAATGCAAAGCTGATGCTAATGTTGCACACATAAGAATGGGTGTTGAAAGTAGATGCAATGTTGATGCTAATGCTGAAGTGATATTGCAAAAACCAAAGAAAGCCTGCACACGGGGGGAACTACTAGCAGGGACATGATAAGTTGTCGGACTCATCAGTCGGATTATTAAGGTTATCAACCTTAGGAGGCAGGACACGACAAGTCGACCAAGTCTCGTCAACCCAATTGCCAGACAACTTGACGGTTGTCACTGAGTAATTGGGGGTACTAGCCTAAAGAAAACAAGGGCATGACAAAACATATGATTTGTCAAGCAAGAAAGGAAGCCCTGTCTGCACGGACTTAGGGCAAACAAATGGACTTTGCGCCCACGAAGATCAAGGAAAAAGAAAGGCATAAGATAGGACTTTGACTGTTTGGTTAAAGGTTGACTTTGACTACCGGTCAAAAGTCAATTAAAAGGATTTCACGCCCGTGAAAATCCAAGTAAAGGAAAAGATATGACCTCGACCGCCCGATCAAAGGTCGACTTTGATTGCCCGGTCAAAAGTCAAGTAAAAGGATTTCGCGTCCGCGAAAATCTAGGCAAAGGAAAAGAAATGACCTCGACCACCCGATTAAAGGTCGACTTTGACTGCTCGATCAAAAGTTAAGCAAAAAGATTTCGCGCGCGCGAAAATCTAAGGAAAAGGAAAAGATATGACCTCGACTACCCAGTTAAAGTTGACTTTGACTACCTGGTCAAAAGTCAAGCAAAAGGATTTCGCGCTCGTGAAAATCTAAAGAAAAGGAATGGATAGGACCTTGACTGCCCAGTCAAAAGTCGACTTTGATCACTCGGTCAAAAGTCAAACAGCAGGATTTCACGCTTATGAAAATCAAAGAAAAAAGAAAAGGATAGGACTTTAACCACCTGGTCAAAGGTCAACTTTGACTATCCGATCAAAAGTCAAACAGTAGGATTTCACGCCTGCAAAAATCCCAGAAAAGAAAATGATAGGATCTCGACCACCCGGTCAAAGGTCAAACAGTAAGATTTTGCGCTCACGAAAATCCAAGCAAAAGCAAAGGATGAGACCTTGACTGCTCGATCAAAGGTCAAACATTAGGATTTCGTGCCCGCAAAAATCCAAGGAAAGCAAACGATGAGACATTGACCGCCTAGTCAAAGGTCAAATAGTAGGATTTCGCGCCTGCGAAAATCAAAGCAAAAGCAAAGGATAGGACCTTGACTACCTTATCAAAGGTCAAACGGTAGGATTTCGCACCCACAAAAATCCAAGCAAAAGCAAAAGATGAGACCTTGACTGCCCAGTCAAAGGTCAAATAGTAGGATTTCGTGTCTGTGAAAATCCAAGGAAAAACAAAGGATAGGACCTTGACCGCCCGATCAAAGGTCAAACAGTAGGATTTCGTGCTTGTGAAAATCCAAGCAAAAGCAAAAGATAGAACCTTGACCGCCCAGTTAAAGGTCAAACAGTAGGATTTTGTGTCTGTAAAAATCCAAGGAAAACAAAGATGGAACCTTGACCGCCTAGTCAAAGGTCAAATAGTAAGATTTCGTGCCCGTGAAAATCAGAAGAAAGGAAAGGATAGGACATCGACTGTCCGGTCAAAGGTCAAATAGTAGGATTTCGCGCTTGCGAAAATCCAAGCAAAAGCAAAGGACAGGACCTCTACCGCCGGATCAAAGGTCAAACAGTAGGATTTCGCACCCACGAAAATCCAAGGAAAGCAAAGGATGAGACCTTGACCACCCGATCAAAGGTCAAATAGTAAGATTTCGCGTCCGTGAGAATCCAAAAAAAAAGAAGGGATAGAAGGATCTCATCCACCTAGAACGAAAATCCGAAAAAGAAAGCGATGATCCTTGGATTACCGCCTAAGAAGGAAGTTGGCTTTAATTGCACTTCGAAAGACAAAAAGATAATTATGCTTGCTGCTGGTTCCATGGCTCGAAAACCTGTGTTCTTGCTGAGACGCATACGAAATATCCTCTGAAAGGACCTTGCATAACAGATGGTTAAGTATGCCTGAAACTTGATAGTTTCAAAGAATACTCAGTCATGAGTAAAGAGTTAAAAACACTAACAAAAACTATGTCTTTATCTTCCATAACAAGTTGAAGGGAAGCAACAGTCTACCGACCGACACTAGAAGATGTCATGATTGCAGCTATTCAGTATATTTTCCACAAAATCAATCCAAATTATTGCCTAGATATAATTGTATTGTGTTTTCGACGAGATCCAAATCAACAAAAAATCACAAACTATATTCTTACTTATTACTCTCTTTTTACTAAAATATGAACAATTAAATCCAGATTCCTTTAGAGTCAAGCTAGTTGTGAAAAGCATGGAAAAAAATTTTAAGTATACATAACAAAGCCAAAGTAATCTTTTTCTATAAGAGTTGAGGTCTTTATCCAATTTATGAGAAAAAAAATGTACCATATTCCTTTATTTGTTTAGTATTTCTTGTTTTAATTGAACGTTACAATACTTTTTATATAGTCTCTTCACTTCACAAGCCTACTTTGCCGCAGCAAAAGCGCACATCATGAAAAGATGCTAACTGCAGAACTGATAATATAAAATATTTGACAAAAAGAGAGGACAATTCTTAGGAGACAAATTTATTGTAACCTCAGATAGAACGGAGCAGATGTCACATTATTACAACATCAAGGCTTCATACAAGACAAATATATTTGCTCCACCTTTAATACGGCAGCTTTGGGTATTGTAGAAACACACAGTTACTTACCTTCAGCAGCGCCTACAGATTTTGTTATCATCCCATATTTAACATGTGCTCAACAACTTCTTTATGTCTTTCTGCAATCAGCAGAGGAAGCCAAGTAAAAAGGTGTGTATCAGTATATGGTAAGTCTTATTCACCCTGGTCAGCAAAACTAGTTTTAGAAAAAGCTTTTACCTCAATGCTCATTGGGGAGGTCGTTGGTGCATAACGATCCACAACATTGCCCTCCTTGTCAATCAAGAATTTCGAGAAGTTCCACTTGATGCTGCTCCAAAAGAGACCACCTTTGCTTGACTTCAAGAATTTATACAGAGGAGCAGCATCATTTCCGTTCACATCAATCTAACGAAGGCAAACCAGTGATTAGTTTAAAATTACAGATAACCACTGTCCTTTCTGCTTACATCAGGCACTGTTTAAATTAACTGCAAATCATGAATGAAGAGGTTGGAAGAGTATTACAACTACAGTATTACATGAGAAGCATGGATGGGACTGTTGGATTTTTTTTTTTCTGATCATAGACCAGAAAAAATTGGATATTTCCAGATTTCTACTAGATCAAGGTGCAAGTTTATGCATTGCAAATTAACTGATGATATTATAGACAAACTAACGAAACAAATAAAAATTCATCTGACAGTGCATAACTCTTCTCAGTAGGACTTTAGTGTTAAGTTGTTCTCACCTGCAAATAAAAAACAGATCATGGACATGACTAATAATCGTATTGCTTTGCTAGTTAGAACACACAATACAAATTTGGTAATGTAATAAAAAAATCCACTCAGATCTATAATGATATGCACCTCAAGAAAAGCAAACAAAAGGGAATGTACTTCCACTTGATGGTTAAAATTTCACAAGAAATTAGATGGTGTCATCTTACTACGAGTTTCACAATTGTAATTAGGAGATCAAAATACATCAAAATTTCCACTATTATCTATAATCAATCATTATGTCGCAATCTTGAATACAATGTCTAAAATATCTTGTGAAAATCATAGGTCTATCCGTACAAAAATGTCTAACATATCTTGTGAAAATCATATATCTATCTATAGTACAATGTCTAGCATATCTAGTGAAAATCATAGGTCTATATAAACTATTATGTCTAGAATAACTTGTGAAAGTCATAGGTCTATCTGTACTACCTTATCAAAGATCGGGTACTCAGCCTTGAAGCGGGTGCAAACAAACTCCATGATCTGCTCATTGTTTCCAGGCTCTTGGCCCCCAAACTGATTGCATGGGAATGCCAGTATCTCAAAATCTGTATGAGGAAATTGAGAAAGAGTAAGCAATGGAAAAAGGAACAAGACTTGATGATTGTTACTATAGCACCTATTAGCCATAGATAGGTCAGATGTTTCAGCCTTTAAGCAAAGTTAATGGTTGTTACTTGTGTTAAATACTTCTGGGGAAAGGCATCCAAAACAGATAAGTTATAACTACTTTTTCAAAATGAAAATCCATTTAAAGGAAAAAAATAAACAAATTCCTATTCAATCTTCAATGAAAGCCTTACCTACATTATCATGGACTAACAATTAACCAAGTTAAACAGCGTAAATTCCAACAGAATCAAAATCCTCTTGAAGGAGAGAATTAAATGAACTCGTGCTAAAATAGCCCATCCACCAAAATCAGTGGTAATATAGCAATAGACCACTTTAAGTTATGTTTGGAGTAGGTGCCTGGTATACGAGTCTGCTAGTGATTCAGTTTTAATGGTATCTGCAACTGAAATTATATCCAAATAGGAAAAACTGAAAATCAAATTTTGAATAGGTCTAACATAAATTCATCAAAAGCATATACAAATTTCCAATATAATCTAGTTCTTTGCAAAATTTGTAGGAATCCAACTTTTGGAACCTTTGGTTTAAAAATCTTGAAGTTGTCAAGTGATAGAGTTTGACCTTTGTCTTTGTAATTCTCGTACAGCTTACTGAGCTCTGTATAGTTTGAGTTAGTCAGCCCACTGCAATCAATCGCTTGCGTTAGTATACAACCATAAGATTGTTAACTCTTAATAAACGCAGAGTGCAATAAATTGTAGACAACATCAATAAATTAAATGTTTAAGAATAATACAAGATTGAAAATAAATAGAAGTAGTGGTAATACCATTGAGATGCAACGTTGACAATTAGCAGAACCTTTCCCTTGTAAATACTGAGATCCACATCATCTCCCCTAGCATTCTGCAAAATGTTTACTACCGCTAAATTATCTTACAAGATAAATCATCTTAATTGACGAAAAAAATGTATATACGTCTAACAAAGATTCCATACAAATACCTTGTTCCAGAAACAGTGTTTGTGCCTCATAGAACTAATTAAAATCCCAAAAATTCAGGTCATGGAGATAAGAACAAAAAAAAAAAAAACCTAAGTAGCACAATTTAGCAATAAACTTTACAAGGAGAAGAAAATCTAATAAACAAATAAAAAGAAAAGAAAAACCCAATTCTAAAAAGGTCAATCCAACTAATATTCCCATTTCGCCTTTGCAAAAGAGAAAGAGCAGAGAAAAGAGCAAGACGAAGGGGAATGGACAACTCCGCTCCGCTTTCACTAACTCCGATCCCAAAATTGGGGGGGAAAGAAATAGACAGAGAGAGAGGGGAGAAATCTAGGGTTAGGGATTTTGGGCAATGGGGCAGCAGTCGCTCATCTACAGCTTCGTGGCAAGGGGGATGGTGATCCTGGCGATACGGAATTCATCGGAAACTTCATGGGCACCGTGTAGCAGTGCCTCTAGAAGCTCACGGCATCCAACAACAAGTTCACCTACAACTGCGGCAACCACACCTTCAACTACTTCATCGAGGATGGCTACACTTATTGTGTCGTCGCCGTTGAGTCGGTTGGGAGGCAAATACCCATTGCTTTTTTGGAGTGGGTTAGGAAGACTTCAACAAGAGATATGGTGGAGGGAAGGCTGCTACTGCTGTTGCCAATAGCCTCAATCGGGAATTTGGGTCAAAACACAAGGAGCATATGCAGTATTACGTGGGTCATCCAGAGGAGATCAGCAAGCTCGGAAATGTGAAAGCTCAGGTTTCAGAGGTTTAAGGAGTTGTGACGGAATGCATAGAAAAGGTTCTTGATCGTGTGGAATAAATTGAACTGCTCCTAGACAAAACAGGGAATCTCCGTTCACAGGCACAAGATTTCAAGCAGCAGGGTACAAAGATGAGGCTGCAAAACATGAAGATAAAGCTTATTGTTTTGGCTATCATCATTGCTTTGGTCCTTATCATAGTACTGTCCGTATGCCTGGGATTCAAAGGCAACTGATGGGATTGGTGATGATTTGTTGTCTGTGTCCTCATTGCTCCTCTTCTCTTTACACCCTTTACGGTATGAGTTTCTCCTAGCGATCTCAAGTACTAGTTCCTATCTCTTGTATTGCCCTGAAATATATTAACCTGAAAATTCACTTTTTTCCCAAAAAAAAATCCAACCCATATTCCTTGAATTCCTAATATAAAAACTCAGAAAAAAAAAAAAACACACCGGTTACAGCGGATAATATATTATAGCAAAAACATCATCCGGAGATGCAGAAGACAATATCAGAAAACAAATAAGAGAAAAGACACATTCTCGGAAGAACGGAAAAGGCAAAACCATCCCAAGAAAAGAAAACCCAACTGATGAATCATGTTTTATACACAGACCTTCACGGTGAAGTCGTGGACGGACCCCTTGGTCGAGTTGCTAGCCATCTACTGAACAAATTTAACAGTAACAAGAGGCGTGCTGCTGTGGAAGGGTCGAAGTGGATCGACAGGCGTGATGCTGCTGTGGAAGGGCCGGCGTGCTGCTGCTGTGGAAAGGCCGGCGTGGTCGTGGATCGGTGAATAGAGACAACCCAGTCGATCCGTATCAAGACAAATGGAAACAACACAAGTCAGACATGTGGATCGGTGTACTGCTAATATATCGATGTGCTACTGCTTTGACGGATGGCGGAGAACGGTGGAGGGCTGGCGGAAGAGATTGGTGTGCCGTTGGTGCCTGGTAGAGATGGTGGACGCCGGGCGGTTGGCGGAAGAGAAGTGGAGTAGGAATGGAAGAGAAACGCATGAGAAATCACAGAACAAGATTTAAGATTTTTAGCCCGTGTTTGGAATCTGGTAAAGCCAATAATGGAATTACAATTCCATTTGGTAAGTCAAGAGGTCAAATAAAAATAAAATAGTAATTCTTATTTTAATTTATTTATTTTAGATTATTTTATAAAAAGAGTAAAATAAAATTCTTCCTATTTTGATAGGTGCATGTATACAGTATGTAATTGACTGGTGAGATTTCTGGACTTTCCATTGGAAGCCCCATCAACATTAAGTTTAAAATACTACATGAGAGGAGGTTGCCACTCCACCAATGAGAATCCCTTTTCCCTAAGAATCCTAACTTGCATATTACATTTACTAACAATGTTCAGCTCCCTTTAGTAAAATCTTCCATGCATAAATTAATCCTATAAAGGATGTTCCTGATGTGTCCATGCTTATCTCCCATCTAGACATGGAAATCTGACCAAGCAGACTCTGGACCGCCCAGTCCAGTTCGGGTCTGGTCTAGCACTGGCCCAAAAAAAAAAACCGTGGGTCGGATCCGATCAGGTTCGTCGTGGGCCGTGGACCGTACCGGGCCTAACAGTCAAGCCCGCCAAGGTCCTTTAAGTAGACCCATTTTGACCCACAAAAATACCCTAGACCGAGTCAGACTGGACCGGCCTACTAACAGTAAAAAAAAATATAACAGGGCTAGGTCACCTGGCTCGGCCCATTTGAAAAAAAAAAAAAAACACAACCTGACTCGTTTGAAAAAATAAATAAATAACAAGGTCGAGCTCCTGGCCCAAAAAATAAAAAAAAGAAGCAATGGTCCTTTGGAACGTTGCAAATTCCAACCGTTGCGATCAAATATGGTCGTTGCTATGCAACGGTCATTTTTCTTGAATTTTTTTTTAAAATTTAAAAGATCACTATTTTTATCCTATAAATATCCTCCACCCTATTCATTTTTCTTCACAACTCAATCTTCTTTTCTCTTCTCCACTACAACCTTCTTCCAATTTTCAAGTGAAGATTTCGCTGTTTGGCTTTAGATTCCGTCTGGTCTTCTACTCTCCAGACTCCAGTCTCCAAGCGACACTAGTTGAGCCAACAACATCAAAATTTCTCTACTTCTAATCCCTCTATTTTTGGGTTTTGGTTTTTGTGGGTTAATGGTTTTATTATTTTATATTCATTTTTTTATATTAAAATGGAAAATATTGGTATTGTTGGTAGCCATGATTATATCCCTAGTATAGAGTTAGATCAGCCTCAATCTACTCTAACACATACTACACAGGAAACAAAGTTCTTGGGTTTGGGAGTATGTTATATTAGACCCTGTAGATCAAATTAGGTGCTATTGTAATTATTGTAATACCACATATACATGTCATAGGAGAGGAGGTGTAGGTCATATATCTAGACATTTACAAAAATATATACCTAAACATAATAAAGATGATAACATAGATTTAAAACAATCAAAATTTTACAAATAGAACCTAGTAGTATAATTAATTGGAAATATAATACAGAAGAAGTTAAGGAAGGAATAACTAAATTTATAATACAAGACGAACAACCATTTTCTTTTTCTGAAAATAAAAATTTTGAATCATGTATGCAAAATT
>JAMKQA010022654.1:0-25118 GCA_024699735.1 Posidonia australis
AAACAAGATGCAAAGATGCATGTGTGATCCGTGCCTAATGGATAATGCAAGATGAATGTGGGCCAGAGAAAGGGTAAGGATTCTGGTTACACATGGGGAAGGGGTTAGGCACCCCCATGCGCCCGAGAAAACTCGGTCTTTCTAGGCTTTCTACTGTCATTGGTCTGATGAATGTATGCTTGCTTATTCTATATGCTCATGCATGAAAATGACCGAAAACATGCCAAATCAAGAAGAAGTGAAATCAAAGGAAAAAGTTAATCCGAGAGTCAAATGTAGGCATTGTTAATGCCGCTTTACTGTACACCCTTGGGCGATGAGGAAAATTGTGAAATTCTCGGAAAGCATCTCGCAAAACAGCGAAAATTGGGATAAATCCGAGAAAATCAAAAAAGGGGAAAATAATCCTTGTTTCGGGACTATGTCGGCTTTGTAAGCCTTTTACTGTACGCCCTTAGGAAAACCAAAACAAGTGAAAACTGCGAAAAACCGAGGAAACCCCGGAAAACGAGGAAAAGACTAAGCTCAGAACATAGCTAGAAAGCATGCACCAAGCAAGGAAGAAAAGACAGGAAAAAATAGTGCAAAAAGATGTGAAAAGTATGCAAAATGCAAGTGTGTGTACAAATCTGAAGAAGTCTAGGGGGTTTTGTGCAAAAAGCCCAAATCTGAGGAAAACAGACATTCAGAAGCCTAAATCATCGGAAATACATGGGAAAACACATTCCATGCATGTATGAAGAAATCTAGGGCAAATGTGCTCTCCTAGTGCAAATGAAGTTCTCTAGGGGCTAAAATGCAATTTACCCACTAATGCATGCATGCACATCAATTCAGCATAAAATCAGGGTAAATATGCAATAAAATGTCTCAGAAATGATGCAGGAAGTTTCAGGGCAAAATAGTCATTTTACCCTTGAAAATAAGCAATCAAAGCAAAATCAATGAAGTACAGGGGCTAAACTACAAATAACCCAGCAAACAGAGCATCTAGAAGAAATTCAGTAAAAATAGAGGGTTAAAATGCAATTAAACCATGAAAACAAGTTTCTGGAATGTTTTAAAACAAAGTCAAGGAGTTTTATGCAATTTTCACAACAAAATAAGCCTTCTGGAAGTTTCCTGTAAAACACAGGGGCCTAAATGCAATTTGTCTAATGAAAACATGCTTCTAGAAAAGTTTCAGAGAAGTATGAGGGCTAAAATGCAAGTTAACCAACATAAAACAACTATCTAGAGAGTTTTTGAAATAAGAAAGGGCTTTTATGCAATTTTTCTGTAAAAATGAACTGCTAGAATAATTTCGAAGAAAGCTTAGGGTCTTTTATGCAATTTGCACAGAAAAATGAACTTCCAGGAAGTTTTTAAGAAAGTGCAGGGTCCTTTTAGCAAAATGTCTGCAAGAAAATATGTTTCAAAGACCCTAGGGGCTTTTATTAAAGTTTTAAACTTAGAAAACATTATTTGAAATGTTCAGGGTAAAACATGTAATATTTTCAGTTAAAACTTTATTCGAAACATTTTTGAAAAATGATTGCAGGACCTATATGCAATAAAAGGACCAAAAAGTAATTCCAGAAGGACCTATTTCCAAGCAAAAGATAAATTCTAGATTTTATTCAAAATAAATGTTTTTTTTTTAGTTTTTAAAATGAAAAAGAAACGACGGTCGCCGGCGACGGAGCTCGCCGCCGACGATCGCCGGAGAAGGGAAACAAAGCTTTCCCGTGGTTCAATCTTAGATCTGACCCCACGGGAAGCAAGAGGGAGAAGCAAGGAACACATCCAACGGAGCGGATGGATGATCCAGCGGCTAGAACGATCTCCCCACCTACCTCGTCGTTGAGGTGCTCCGGCGACAGAACTGCGGCTGCTGGTGGCGCTCGAGGCGGCGATGCTACGATCTGGGGCCTCCAGAGGGTTGAGGATGAGTCGAGGGGTATTTCTGGAAGGCTCTGGAGCGTCGCGGAGGTCAGTGGAGCAAGGAGGAGGCTGAGCGTCGCTGCCGCGACTTCCTCCGGTGAGTGGCGTTGCTGGGACGCTTGGGGGCTCACGGCGTGGATCCAAAGGCTCGGGCGCACTTGCGGGAGGCTGAGGAAGGTCGCCGTGGGGTTGGTTCACCACGGCGTGGCTTGGAGCGACGTGTAGGCTCGGATAGGGCCTTCTTCTCCGACGACGGCGGCTACAGGAGGCGTTTTCCGGCGATCTTGGCGTGGCTTTTTGGAGGCGTCGGAGTGGCTATGGCAGGGCACGACGAGCTCCGGGAAGACCAGAGGAGGAGGAGAGAGGGCTTGGGGGTCCAGGAGACTTCCTGGATTGCCCCCCCTCTGTCGCCGGAAAACGGCGACGGCGGGGTACAGAGGAGCTTCTCCGATCAGGGGATCACTCTGGATCCCCTGGGATTGCTCCAGGAAGGGGGAGAGAGACCTTGGGACACATGAATTAAAAGCTGGAAGAGTCCAGAATGGCGTACCTGGCTTAGAGGACCTCTTCGCCTCGCCGGAGCTCTAGAACGATGGCCTTCCTCCTCTGCGACAGCTCTCGCTCTGGAATTCTCTCCTTCTCTCTCTCAGTTTTCTCTCTCGAATGGTCTAACCTTCTGAATGTGTGTCCTCCTCCTTATATAGGTGAACCCAACAAATTCCCACGGTAACAACCCACTCCCACTTGAAATAGAATCCTAACTACTGTCCCCTCCTTGCTCCCTTGGCTGCCAACAAGATAAACGGCGATCCAGTGGCTGGTTCGAGTGAAGTTAAGGAGAAAAAATGGGTTCAGTGGGTGTATGATGAAAAATGTGAAATTTTGATTATTGTAGGAGAACTTTGGTGATTAAGGGAGAAAAGGAATATGGAAGTAGATTTGATCCATGGAGAAACAAATAGGAGGAAATGTGGGTGAGCCATTGTAGGCCTTCTGGGCTTCATGGGCCTCCATGAACCTATGTGGGTCTTGTGGACCCCCATGGGCCCAAATGGGTTTAGGTGGGCCCAAATGGGCTAAATGGGCTTCCACGAAGTCAAATAGGCTTAAGATAGTCTTGTGGGCTCAAATGGGCTCGACTAGGGTTTAATGGGCCTAAGTGGGCCTTTAAGGGTCCAATTGGGTCACCATGAATTAAATGGCCTAATGAGGGTTTGAGCTCAACCACCACATCTCCATCCTGCAAAATCAGAAAATTGGGGTGTCTACAGGTTCACCCAACCTGATTGATCTAGTTAGAGAAAGATTCCCTAAGGAACCGTAACTCTATTGTCAAACAAATAGTTTCTGCCTTAATGGTAGACATCAAGCAAAGCCTAAAATCCAGTAAAAAAAACTAAAATAAACAAGTGAACATCATTTTTTTTAACTGCTATAGATCGAGAAAATCAACACAAGTTACAAAAAGCAGAAGATCTACAGCAAAAACCTACTGTCTGGATCTGTCACCCCCCTAACTTGTGCCTAGAGATGTCGCCGACTAATGTCAGACAAGTCTCGACGCTGCTTGGACAGGCGACTAGATATTCAGACCACTAATTACGAAGAAAAATAGATCAAAAGGTCTGAAATGTCACGAAATCCTATGTGCACGACTCCTAGAAACTAAAACTAAACCTAGGCCTATTAAAAGTAAAAGGAAGAGGAAGGGAAGACTCACGTAGCACGAAGGGTTGGCTCAAAAATCATCCCAGCGTGATTACCAACTTTCTGTGGATGAATTTTGAGGGAGTCGTTGTAGAATCATCGAGGTGTCCACTCACTTCGATAATCCTTGTGATCACCACTTGCCTTTCGCTAAAGTCGGATGACAAAATGCCTACGGGAGATGTAGTGGTTGTAGTTGTGTGGATTCTCAGTTTACTGGGTTGGTGGTAAGACGTCGCCCAGTGGCTTCCTCATGCTTTGTAATATCCTTTCCTTCAAGACAAATAAAAAAAATAGACCTAGGTTAGTTTTAAGTGTAGTAAGTGAAATAAGATGAGATAGCAAATAACAAAAACGAACGAATCTAATACTAACTGAGGATTGTCCTCGTATGCATATACTATAGAATTATGAAAGTCATGCAAAACTATGAAAAGAAAAAGGGGAAGGAAATGAAGACTCACTGTCATCCTCGTGCGCTCTTGGGTAGATGATGGAAGTGGGAATCAGCGGACGGAGCTCCAGGATGTGTCTAGATATTGAAAATGGTTGGTTTCTCGTGAAACCGGAAAACCGAACAGAGTAGGGTTGGAGAGTCTCCCTTGCACAATCTCTCAGCGGGATAGGAAGCACCTTAGGGTTTCTTAGGCTATGCGAAGCTCTCTCTCTTGCGATTCTCGGATTCTCTCCTCTAATTCTCAGGCTCAGTCCCACATAAATGAGGGCTCAAGGGGTCTATTATAGAGTTGAGGTGACAAATCTTAAAATCTGGCAAGAAATCTCTTTTAAAAATAAGTCACCTATAAGATAGGCGACAAGATGTATCAAGTCATCAGTGTAACAGGTGACGACAATGGACATCACATTTTTAAGCTTACATGAAGAATCATGCCAGATAACAATCAAATATTCTCTATCAACTAGTCGCCACCTTAAGTGGCGATGACAAGGGATTTACCATTTTCTGCCCCACGTAGAGAATCATGCCAGATAAGCAAGATATATTCCACGTCAGCACGTCGCTGGTGCACAAGACGTCTAGATACCAAAGAAGGAATATTATGAAAATTTAAGATCATAAAATATCTATTACAAATCCATTAGCCAACCTTAATCAAATCAATCCTAAAAATCGTACTCGTAATAGCAACATATTTAAAATCAATTTCCAAATCCATGATTCACTTAAAATATTAAGTAAATTTGATTTGTAAATCAAATCAATTAAAATTTATGAGAATTCCTCAATTAAAATCATAGATTGATAAAATATTTTGATTCGTAATTACCTTCATTTTGAATTTTATCATTATTTTTAAGCATTATTTCTAATTAAAATGTAATAATAATAGAAAATCTCGTTTTAATTGTAAAATAAACATATGATCTTAACTTAGTGTCATCCTTTATTTCTATGATTTTCCTGAATTATTTAACATTCATATACGTTTATATAATATATTATATATCTTAAGTACTTTAGAAAATGATAGAAATAATATTAATAATGGGAAAATCATGATAAAATTTATACATGTCCCATATATTATGTCAAAGCCCATGATGACAAAATATATTGAAGAATCCATGTCTGATGTTAGTCGACGATCATTGAGGCGTCTATATGTAGTCGCCTATTTAAGTGGCGACATATCATGTCGCCATATGAAGAGGCGACTAGACATGTCACCCTCTGAACTAGCAGCAACATGGCCTCATTGCAACTCCAACCCTATCTTTTATTTTAAATCCAGAAAATGACTTAGAAATCCCTTAATTTATAAAGACATTCATTTAGAACCAAAATACTCAAAAGTGCCACCATTTTGAGTAGGATGAGAGTGTTAACTCTGCCATAGCTAGTGACTAGCACTGCAAATGTCCAAGGGATTCGAACCTGCCACTAGTTCGAAAGTGTTAGCTTTGCCACAACTAACGACTTTGAATCCAATAAAATCAAGAATGCTTTTAAATGTTTAAGGAATAGTCTAAAAAATATGTTAAAACTCCTTAGAAATGAAATTTGGGGCGCCTCAAAGGTTCCTATCCTTACTAATTCTGGGAAATGCAAAAATGGGATATCTACAGTTTCCTAGGAGCACTAGCCTAGGGATGTCTAGTAGGTGATTATAATTTAGAATTCTTGCACCTGATTTTGTTGATTTTTCTTGTGTGGGCAAAGTATGAAGCTGTGTTCACCTAAGTAAGGTAGTTTGCTTAAGTTCTTCAACTCCGTGGAGTGTGATTTTGGTCTTGTCCACTAGGGTTGTGTGAATTGAGCATTGAGTTGTCATGGGAATGGTGGTAATGGCCTTCTAAATAGGACTCAGTGCTAGAATGCAAGGTTGGAGACCTTGCTGTGTGTGGGATCGGATGAGTCTTGTCACTTGGTACTATGCACGTCTGTTGTGTGTGTTGTTCTGCTTATTATGCTAGGGACTGTGGGAGGTAGGGCATTTGTAGAGGAGGTGCCTTATTCCATTATAGGGGTTAGGCATCCCACAATTTGCAAATCATAGGATGTGTCCTTGCCACTACTTGCATTGGGATTGTTTTTGGAGGGAGAGGTGTGGCAGTTGTCTGCTCTTTGGGTAGCCCTCTATGATCTTTGTTATTTATTGTTTGCTACTTGTTGAATCTGCCTTTGCTTGTTTGTTATTACTTGTAATTTGTTGTCGGCTCTTTTGTCGGCCCAACAAGTTTGATATCTTGTCATCTCTCTCATTTCTTTTGTCAGCCCGACAAGTCCAATAACTTGTCTGCTCTCCCCTTTCTTTTATTGGCTCGACAAGTCCAATATCTTGTCATCTCATCCTTTAATTCGTCAGCCTAACAAGTCTGATAACTTACCAAGTCCCCCCTTTCTTTGTCAGCCTAGTAAGTCCGATAACTTGCCAATTTCCCCCTTTCTTTGTTAACCTGTAAGTCCAATATCTTGCTATCTTTGGTCGGTAAGTCCGAAACTTACCCCATTCCTTATCCCTTTCGGTCAATAAGTCTGAAAGTGACCACACTCCATGGTTGGCAAGCTAGTAATACTATAATGCCACTTTTCTCTTTTGGATCGAAACCCCAAACTATCCGGGTGACACCATCAAATGTCTGGATGACATCAGCTAAATGTCCTTGTTAGGCTGGCAGGTCCGATCTCTTGCCACGCCCCTTTTTTTAGGCTGATAACCCAAACTGTATGGCTGATGAATTCGCCAACTTATCGTGCCCTCCTCTTTGTGTCTACTTGATGACCTGTCATACCCTTTTTACGGATTGACTGACCATCATGGCACTTGGCATTGCACTGTTTGCATCATGGCACCTGGCATTGCATTGTTTGTGTCATGGCACCTGGTATTGCATTGTCTACATCTAGCACCTGCATTCCATGTCAGCATTTTCACATCTCCAATGCATCACACACTCAATAGCATTAGTTCTTGCTGCATCAACAGTCATTAGAAAACACCCCAACAATTGTACCAACATTGCACAAGAACTGCATATCCCTAGTGAAACTCTACATATACCCCTAACATCAGTACTCTACATCTGCATCTCAATAGCGAGTCACGACTTTTGGTGCATCCGCCAAATAAGCGACTCAGCGTCCATAGTGTTTTTCCCATGGACTCAAGTAGTGTGTCTCTTTCAACCCTAAGCATCGGTCTCGCTTCCCTTGACCTCACTTAGAAAGGAGCATCTATAGACATCCCAGTTTTCGTAGTCGACTGGTGGTCAGTTTCTCTAGCAGAACGTGCTCTGAATGGTCAATCGGCATCACCACATTTCCACCCTAACACCCTATTCAAGCCCCTTTCATTCCCAAAACCCTAAGCCTAACCATGACCCACCATTTAAGCCCATTTGTGGCCCAGATGGATGTTGGGATGGGCCTCAACTAGGACAACCATAGCCTAATAGTGCGGAGAGGTCATGCGGGTGAGCTACGCGGTTGCCCTGGGTCAGTAAGACAGGCCAACGATTGGATTGTCCTTTCACCAAGGGAACATTGGGTCCTCACCTCCCATTAACCCACATGGATCTAGATGTATTCCACTTCCCATCTGGGCCATGAAGGCCCCATGATGGATTAAATCTCAGCCTTGCCCTTTGTTGCAATCTCGACCATTGTGAGTGAGAGCAGGTGAGGATCAGCGGTTCTCATTCAAACACTTGCCTATAAAATCAACCCACTACTTCGACAGGAGATACCTTCAGCCATTTCTCACCCTCGTCTATCCTCTGCATATCCCCCTAACTCCAGACACTCTCCACTCCCTTCTAGAGACATCGTCGTCCACTCCTTTTCCACCATTGAATCATCAGCTAGCCATTTAACCACCCATTCATCTAGCCATTCCGACCACTTCCACATACCTCAACCAACTTCCACACCATCATCCAAGCACCCCTGACCAACCACCTACCATCCCATAGCCTGACAACCACCACACCAGCCGCCACTCACCAAACTGGAGCTCGTCGCCTTGGGTTGCAGTCCAATCAAGTCGGGACACACTATTCCCGAGCAAACTAAGTACAGTACCCACATAGCTTCTCTCATAGCTTGTTTACGGTGTCCAAATGCATTTTCCTTCTTGAATTGCATTGTGAATGTTGTGTTTCGCGTTGCATCCTGCCAATGGATGGTCAATAACCCATGTGAGGCCGACAACTCCTAAGCATGTGTCGGAGTTGCTCCAAGGAACCCTTCCTCTTCTCCCTCATCCTCCTCAACTCCCCGAGGCTTCATTTGAGCCCTTGGCTGCCGTTAATGACCAGTCAGACTCAAGCAAGGTTGGTTGAACCCATGAGGATGGGTGGAGAGGACCATGCAACTTCATTTTGTTTTGCTGCTTCTTGAGCCTTCCTACTACCCACTTTTGGTTCCCAAATTGCCACAAAGGGCTAGCTCTCCCTTCCTACCCTGGTCATGATCGAAGTAGGGGATGGTATCCGATAGTTAAGTCCAAAGGGAATGGGGGAGACTTGTTGCTTTATGATGTATTTTTACTACCAATCTATGCTTACCTATGTTTGTTCTGTGATTCTAGATGTTTGGTTCACGTACATTTGCTCTCTTATTGCTTGGGGAAGACGATGAACGTCTGATGCAGGTCCTGTGGGTATCCTAGTCTAGAGCATAGCTAGATTAAGCCCCCACTTTTTGTTTGCCGTTTACACTTAGTTTTGTTGAATGGTTGGTTCGTTTCTCTTCCGGATTGTTCACTTTACTTGATTCCATGCTTGGTTGAGTGTTTTGAATTTTACAACTCATTTTGGCGATGATGAAAGTTTACTATCTAAGGCATGTCCATGGACTGTGACCATGTCCCGCAGTTGGGTAGCGCGGTTTCACCAAATCCTTTGCTCAACCAGGCAGAGTCCACCCTCTTGCTTGCTTAATCTGATCTAATTTCCACTTATTTATCCTAATTCAGCACTGCTCTTTACTCTAATTTGATTACAACTTTTGCATGTTTACCTTTCCTACACTTGATTTATGCTTGCATCATCATGATTAAAGTGGCAAACAAATAATGGCACCCAAGCGCCTACATAGGCTCACATGTGAGCGAGTAAGCTGGGAAAGACCAATTTATCGATCATATAGGGGTGCCTAATATCTTCGCCATGCGTAAGTACAGGAGTCCTTACTCTTTCTTTGGCTCACATTGACCCATGTGATGCATCCATTTAGCACAGATTCTTTTGTTGCATTCCAATTTTGGTTTTATCAATTGATTCTTCCAGTTTCCCTCGTCTTTTGAATTGAATAAATTAGGTGGCGACTCCCTTTTTCCTTATTCGACTTATTTTTTATGTTTTTTCTCTCCTTGAGTGGAACATCCTTCTTTGGATTAGCTTTTTTGTCGTGGCCCTATCAGTCCTCGTGTGTTTCCTTCACACATCGAGGGAGCATGGTCGCCTTCCGACATGGTTATAGTAAACTAACGCAAATGAATGGACACTTGTCAGTGGATAGGGACCCGCGATTCTGGCATGAAAATTAAGGCATATGATAAAAAGGAAACACTCATCGAGGGACACATCGAGGGAGTGGATTACACGTGATGGCGGAGTTCCTGTGACCATGTCAACGAATAGGTACCTACAAGTCAAGCATGAAAATCGAACTCGTGAACCGGTAAGGTCATGGTGACAATGGTAAATCTAGGGAAAGATACTCAACTCGAAAACACTAAGGAAATGAGAGATAGAACAAAGGATAATGAAACAACATGGAGTCACCACCTAATCTTTTTAACCAAAAAGACGAGGAAAATCAGATGCATAAAAATGCGAGAAAACGATGTAAAATGAATGCAAAATGGATGCAAATGAATATGTGCACGCTCCATGGATGCAACACATTGGTCACAGCGAGCCAAAGAAAGAATAAGGACTCCTGTTACGCATGGGAAAGGTATTAAGCACCCCCATACGTCTGAGAAATCGATCTTTCTTGACTATTCGCTCACTTGTGTATCACCAATGCAAATGCTCATGTATGCTTACTATCCCTAGGATGGATGAATGTTACATGCCATGCTGATATGAATGAGATGAATGGGGCAAAAATCAATGTGATCTAGTGCTCAGTTGCATTATGTGAATTCTAAATCGTTAGTCAAAAGATCTCGACATAGTAAACATCATTACCCTAGGGATGAACGTGGAATGTCAAAAAACACAGAGAAAACGTGCAATGCAGGTAAGGACATGTAGATGTGGTAAACATAGAGGGAAAACATGCATGATCAAGGGAGAAAACAAAATGACATGATGCAATGGAGCTCAGCCGACAGCCTATTCTGAACTAGGTAAACCGCACGACTCGTCCGTGCCTTTCTTCCACGCAATAAGGATGCACCTACTGGATGTAGAGCAGAGCAACCAGCTTTGCCTCACTCCAATCCTAGATGCAGTGATGTAGGGATGCTATATGATGCAGGGAAGCTAGAGGAGAGATAAGAGGACGTACTTGGACGCTTGGACAGGGTCACAGCTGGCCAATTGTTCCACCCACCTAGCTCACTGTGAAATGGGTTCCGTTGATGAGTTGGATTGGAAACTGCAGTTGTAAACGCCGACAAGGCATTCCGGCTCTTCCAAAAGTTTGAGGGAATGAATGGGAATGCATGGATGCAGATTGGATGCTTGAAGATGCAATGTTCACCTTTTGCCGACCACACCATGTCTCGTCGGGGACCACGAGCTCAGCCGACCATACAGGCAGCAAGGAGCATCGAGTGGCTATCCAGGTTGACTGAGAGAGGACAAAGGAAGCTAGAGATGTGCCAAAATGAGAAGCAACGAAGCTCACAGGCCGTCGGTTGATTTCAATCTTGTTGGAGTCCTTGCCGGTGATGCATGATTGAGATGGCATGATAAAAAACAAACAGAATACATATGGGAAGGCACAACAACACAGCAATAACATGGTAGAAAACGATAACACACTCAGCAAGTGTGAAGGGTTACTTATGTCGTCTTGTGGGTTGTCCTCCGATGACGGTTCGCAACGATGTTTCTTTGGGCTATGGAGGCTTGACAATGACGAAGGCAGAACTAGAGGATTGTGGCATGGTTGGAGGCTCAAGTGTGTAATGTAAGGGGCTGGTATGGTGTTTGGTGGTTGTGTGTGGAGGTGTGGATTCCAACTATGAATGGAGATGGCTGGATGAAGGTTGACGACCAGTGGATGTGTGGAATGCTTCAGCGAGAGGGAAGGCTCTAATGGAAGGGTTGGATGTGCTCTAGCGCAGTGCTACGATCGCAAGGCCAACAGGGAAACGTAGCAATGTAGTGGTGGATGTAGGTTGGCTGGAAGGTGGCGAGGTGGTGGCTGGAAGGAGTGGTCGAAGGTGGTGGTGGTCTCCTGAGTGGTTACTCAAGGCCAAGGAAACTAGGAGGAGGCTGGCCAAGAGGAGGAGTCGTTGGACATGGAAGTCAATTTTATAAAGGGAAAAATGGAGGTGGTTCATTGATTTGAATGTGAATTAAGATGAGGGGTTTAGAATCAAATCAGGTTGGATTTGATGGGGCTTGGGATTAGATAGAGGAGCTTGGTGGTCTAGGACAATTATGAAACACACCTGAATCCATGCCATCCAATGAGAAAAGGCATGTTGGTGGTCCACTAAGTGAAAAGACCAATCGAGCCCTCAGTAGTTAATCACTGACCTAGGGCAAACACGCCATCAACCCACGCGACCCACCCACGCTATCGGCACACGATAGTCAGATGATTTGGCTAGGTCAAGACCTTTGGGCTGGATTCTAGACTTGCTCCTTGATTGTTGGGCATCAAATGGGCTTGAACTTGGTGGCTTGTGGTTGGTTTATTGTGGGTTAATGGTGTTGGGATACATTTAGGGTTTTTGGCTGGTTTTGGGGTGTAAAATGGGCTCTGAAGTGGGAAAGTGCCTCATTGCCACGGGAGTGGTCTTTCTGAGGAATATGCTTGAGGGTGGCTACCAAAGTGGAGTGTCTACAGTGTCTTTGCCTAGTGTTGTCCACTTTTGTGCCCATGTGGAGGATGCTTGAGTTTTGTCCTCCTGTAGTTGTTTCTAGGAGACATAGTGAGTTTCCAAACAATTGTTGTTGTGTGGTTGTTTGCTTCAAGGTGACCTAGTGGATCCCTAGATGTTTATTATTTGTTTATGGTTTGGTCATTGTTCCTAAGCGACTTAGTGGGTCTCCAGGAGTTTGTTGTTTGTTTGGTTGTTTACACTCGGAAGACTTTGGTGGGTTCCCAGATGTGTATTATTTGTTGTGTGCTATTTGGGGCACCCTGTTTGGATGCTCAATTTGGTTTTACTTGGTTGTGATTCGAATGACTCATTGCCATTTGAGTGGTGGAGACTTTCCCTTGGTCTATTTTCTTTCATGGTGTCCTATCAAAGATACTTGATTTGTTTGCTGCTAGGGCATCCTATTGAGGATGTCTGGTTTGTTTGCTGTTGGAGTGTCCTATTGGGATACCTAATTTGTTTCTTGTTTGTTTTCTATTTATGGGTGAATCGAACAGCATTGTGTTGTTCGATTTGTGGAAATTCTCCCACTAGTGTGCTTGTTTGGGGTAGTTTTGGCCAAGTTGTGCATCAGAGGGCGCATTAGATACTGGTGGGAGCATGGTAGTACCTAGTCATTCTAGTGTTTTGACATGTCTACCAGAGGAGCTCAGGATGTTTGCAACTCTACGAGACACTATTGTGATCTTCTAATTGGGAATTTTATGTCCAAAGGGAACCACTCACCAAGAAGTGGTAGAGTTTGGCTTGGAGAAAGTAGTGTTTTTGGTGCCATTCTACACTTCGATGGGGTGAAATGGCTTAGTGGAACATAGACTTCACTTACTAGTCCTTGAATTTTGAACAGCACCATGGTGCTGGTTGTCTAGGGTCATGAAATCAACATCCGAGTTTAGTACCCTTAGTCTTTTGCCTTGAGAATTTCAGAGACGAAATTCCTTTAAGGATGTTAGAATGTAATGACCCAGACCCTAGATGGCATTTTAACCAACTAATTAATTTGGATTTCAGGGTCACTTGCATACTGGTACCGTAGGTTGAGTGCATGGGAAATCCCAGGATTTTTAACTCAGAACTTAAGTTGCACTCTATGGATCCGACATGGTGATCGAGCATCAGACATTGTATTCGGGTATCCTAAGTTCGAGATGTTGTGTGAAACTAGAGGAGGCTTTTCAGATTGTTTCGGAGCTACGGGGGTTTGTTGGTGCACTCGAGTGGCTATTTCCCTCTAGCACAGGCCACTTGAGCTGTAAGTGGTTGTGCGACTACTAGTTCAGTACTAGTAACCAAGCTCGCACGAGGTGATAACCTAGAGGGCGTCTGTCGAGTGCTCCTAGAGTCGGCATGTGGGTTTACTGAGTTTCAGACCCATGGTTGGGCACCTATACCTGTGACCACTGACGTGTGGTCGAGTTCCTCTTTAACTCGTAGTTCTCATGGGATAGCTTGTTCCCATCTCAGGCCGAGAGCATAGAGGAGAGGAGACAAGCATGTGGCAAGCACTCGAGGACCACCTTTCCTTTTCCTTTCTTTCTATTCTTACCCTTCTTCTTTCTCTCTTATATATATTTGTGTGTGTGTGTGTGTGTGTGTACATACATACATACATACATACATATATATATAAATATACATACATATATATATAAATATACATACATATATAAATATATATATATATATATATGTGTGTGTGTGTGTGTGTGTGTGTGTGTGTGTGTGTGTGTGTATGTATGTATGTATGTATGTAGACATCCTGATTTGCAGCTACTTGTCGACGAATTTCTTTAGAAGAGCTTACCACGGTTGTAACAAGGCATTTCCCAACACTTAAACCTACCATAGCATCAAAAGCTACCCAAACCTACCTAAAATTCAAGACCAAATCATTACATCCGAGTCCAAAATCACATCCACTCCATTTTTGCCGATTAAATCCATATAGCCATTTCATGCATATTTTCATGTAACCATTACATGCATGCATATCATTCACGTAGCCATTGCATGCATATTATTTACGTAACCATTACATGTATGCATATGATCCACATAGTCATTGCATGCATATTATTCACGTAACCATTGCATGCATTTAATGTAGTCATTACATGCCATTGCATGTCATTTCAACCCAATGATTTACACCCCTTATCTCAAGCCATTACATGCATTTCATGTAGTTATTCAATGCATTTCTTCACGCAGTTAAACTATGTATTTTTTTAACCAAGTCATTCCATACTTTTTTTCATGTTGCTAAACTATATATTTCTTCACTAAGCCAATGCATTTTTTCTTCATGTAGCCATGCATGCATCACGTGAGAGAGTTGGAGACTCTCAGATTCCTTGGCTTTTGAGCTCCCAACTGTTATGCTTCAAGCCACTTAAAGTGTCCAACTCTCCTCCCATATGGTAGCGACCAATACACCTCACGTCAGCCTCACCACCAAGGCACCCATTTATTTGCCTAACAATAGCCCATTCTCTCATCTCTCTTGTCTCTACGTGCACTCAGCCAGCCATCCTCCAAGGGCTCTCGGCATTCCTCAAGCTCTTTTCCAAGCAACTCACATAAGAGAAGAAGGAAGAGAAAATGGAAGAGAGAAGAGAAGAAGCCAAAGAGAAGCAGCATCTTCACACCTCACCAACAGCCCCACTCAGCCCATCTCTCTCTCGACCTCCATAACAACCATTCTTTCCCTCTCCTTTCACATTAGCAACCTTCCTGCTCTCTCCTCTCACGTCACCTAACCAACCAGCAACACCTTCACACCTCCCACATCCACCCGCTCAACCCACCTCTCTCTCAGTTTCCATCTCTCTCTCTCACACTCCTACCACCACTCTCCATCGACCTCCATCTCCATCGTAGCACCTATACATCTCACATTCTCTTCCTTCAGCCCTCCATTTTCATCTAGCAAACCATCACGTAGGAGCAGCCACCACCTCTCACACCCATCTTCTAGCATCCATCATCACAGAGAACCCATCAACACATAGCAGCTAGCCACATCGAGAGTCACACGAGAACAACCCACTCTCTCCATCTCTCTTCTCTCATCACAACAGCCACAACCCATCTCTTCTCCTCTCCCATCCATAGCTTAGCAGCACCCATCTTCACGTAACAGTGGCATCCATCTTCACAAGGAACAACTTCCCTCTCTCCACCCCACATAGTAGCAAGGATCATCACACGACAACAGTCCTCTTACTCCATCTCTCACCACACTCATCCATAGCCCACCACCGTCTAGGAAACTCACAACCAAAAGCCAATGCCACTTGCCAAACTACCACTACCGTCCCTAGCACCCAACTTGCCTCCATCAACCCAACAGTAGTAATCCACCCAAGCACCAACACCCAAAGCACACCCATACCACCCACATCACCTCCAAACACCAACCACTGACCACTCTTCTCAAACACCACCTCCACAGTCCGTCACCCAAACCACAACCCACTAAGCTCTAACAGTAGTCCATGTAAACCTCCTCCTCACCACAACAGCCACCACATCAAACTCACTACAGTGTCCAAGCTCCAACAGCTACCACCTCACCTACAACACCCAAACACCAACCCAACACTCTAGTAGCAATATACCTCAGCTCCAATAGCTCAACATAGCACCACCTCACGACCCAAATAGTAGCTCTCCCTCACCACAAACACCACTGCAACACCGATACCAACACTGTAGCTACCACCACTCCAATGTCCAAGCATCAAAACCCAAATACATAGCAGCCACCCTCATGGCCATCGGTCTTCTCCTCCATCACTCTTCTTGCATGTTGCAGCCAACGCCACCATCACAACTACCATTTCCAACTATCCATCACCACCATTGATTACCACAGCAACTCTGGTAGCCAACATCACTACCGCGGCACACCAATTGCCTTCCCTTTCTCCAGCCACCCTTAGCCTTGCATAGCCCAATACACACCTTCAGAGCATCCCCACGCCACCTGCCAGCCACTGTATTCTACCCCAACTCAGCCTGGCTGTCGCCACACCTTGGAAGCTAAACTAGATGAAAGCCACCGTAAGCAACCATCGGGAGGAACAAGCACGCATCATCACAGGTAAGTCCCTATCCCAGGTATCTCATGAATCTTATTTTCTTATTGTTTAGCTTCCTAGATGTGAGTTTGATGCATTGCATTCGAGTTTCTTTGCTGCATGTTTGCATCTTCATACATCATCATGCGTCGGTGACGGGTCTATGCCTCTATGAGGCTGACTACCTTTGAGCACAGCGTATGGTTCGTCCTGCTGTGTTCATCCCTTCCTCTCTCCCCTGCAAGGTGTGCCCAACGAATCTCACACGTTCAAAACCTTGTTCATGGTTGGACGGACGTGAGGGAGCTAGTGCAAACCAACATGGATATGCAGAAGAGGCACTGCACCCATGGCACTTATATACACTGACATAGCCGGCTCAGCATCTCTTCTCATCTCCTCGATCCCTTATCGACGTTACAGAGGGCTCATGGGGGCTCATGGTCGGAATCCATGGCCGTGAGAACCAGTGAACCCAATCGTTGGCCATGGAGATGGGGAGAATGAAATAGGCAAGCTTGGGTCCTTTTCTTTGCATGAATATGTTCCTTGGCATTTAGGCAACCTTATCCAATAGCCACAAGTACGATTGAATGTATGTATATAACCCTAGTTGGTGTTTGAGTTTGCTATCTGAAACAAAGTGCTTGGGACATTGGAGTGGAGCACCAACTAGCACATCTTTCTGGCACACTTGCCTTACAGTGCCTTTGTAGCTTTGTTTTGTGTGTTTTCCTGAATGCTTTCGATTCATGTTCATGATCTTACTTTTCGGTTATATTGCACTTGCTTTTGCATTGTTTTTAACATCATACATCCATGATAGCATTAATTTTGCACTCCATAACGTTAGCATGTTTACTACTCATTCTTTTGTGAATCAATCGTTCTATTGGGCTCTATCGACACAATTTCTTTGTGTCGATACTTGATTCAGAGTCTAAATAGCATGGCTAAGCAATAGGTCATGTCCCACAACCTACTTTATTTGCATGACTTTAGGCACAGGCATCCATTGACATAACATTGCATATCACTCTTGGGCATATAGTAACAACATATTTACGCCAACATAGCCATATAAGTGAGTAAAAGTCATGAAAGACTGACTTCTCGGATGCACAGAGGTGCCTAATACCTTTTTCGTGCGTAATAAGGATTCTTATCCTATTTTCTAGCACGCAATGACAATATCTCTAGCACGAATCATGCATATTAGCATTATTTTCATTGTTTTTATTACTTTTTTATAGTTTTTCTTGTCTCCCAGTTTAAGTAAATTAGTTAACGACTCTATTACTTTATTTTCTCTATTATTGCTCTTTCATGTTAGTTTTCATCGTTACTTTGCTCGGTTTCGTGCATTTGGCCTTTCATGCTACCCCAAGAGGGCGAAGAAAATACATATCCAAATGAATTGAGAGCATGTGAGCTAATAGAAATGATAATATATGCATATTTGGCATAAAAGAAATATGAAAATAAAAGTTGAAGAAAAACGGCAACCATAAGAGGAGTGACACAGATGAACATCAAAGCCACCTTATCATCCAACTATAGCACAATACTTGCCATCAGCACAGGAAGCACCATCTGGAGGGTCTGGCCCAACCCTTCGAGCAAAGCAGCACGCTCAAATCCCATGTACAAGCAGTAACCCCACCTCCTTAGTAATGTTAGATGCAAATCCTGTCACTCGTGAGGGAAAAAGAAATATCATATTGAGAGCATCAAAGTAGAAGTTCGTCCCTAAGGAATTAAGACGGAGGCTAGAAGGCTACATCTAATGCTTATGCTGCTTGTGGGTAACCAAATGCTATGCTCTACAAAGCAAAGGCCTCATCCAGTGTTACTTCAAAAGAGTGAGAATGAGAGCCACCAATCACAACCTAGCATGGCATTGCTCGAGAAACACAGTGTCTCCTGAATCAAGAAGTGCAGAAGCATCCTATAATGGCCCTAATTTCCATAATAATTTAAAATAAATTAAATTATAGAAAATTAAAACTAAACAGAAATATCTAAACCAGAAACCTATGTGTATGACTACGAGACTCTAGACTATGTACACTGTTCAAAACTCACCAGCTCGCCTACACCTGAAACCTAAAGATCACAAGAAACAACATGAGTGACAAAAGTCATCCAACACGCACTCCACTAAAACAATAAAAGACAAAAATATAATTATTTTCCTTTAAAACCATTTTACAATCATTTTCTCCAAATCTACCAAAAACCAACAACTCGGGCCCAACAAGCTGAAAACCACGAAACAAAGTCTTAGTAGGCCCAAATCACAAAAAACACGACCTACATAGCCAAACTAGACAAGCAAAGGTACTCTGTTTCCAAATACTCTATTTGAGGATAGGGAATTCTTGATAAATCTGACATAAATTTTGGTTGACCGAAATGTTTTGGTTGACCAAAAGGTTTCATAAAATGATAGATCGACCATTTTCGGTATACCCAATCAAACATTTTTATATTATATTAACTAGTTTACATATACCTAAATCCCTTCTAATTTTAATGAATTGTTGCTCGTCTAAGGGTTCAGTGAATATATCTGCTAATTGTTCATTTGTTGGTATAAATTCTAATTTTATGTCATTTTTTATTACATGATCCCTAAGAAAATGGTGCCTAATTTCTATGTGTTTGGTTCTAGAATAATGCGCAGGATTCTTTAATAAATTAATTGCGCTAGTGTTGTCACAATATATAGGTGTGGTTGAATAATAAGACCAAAGTCTTTTAAGTATTTGTCACATCCACAAAACTTGAGCACAACAACAACCAGCTGCAATATATTTAGCCTTAGTAGTTGATAAGGCAACACTATTTTGTTTCTTGCTAAATAACGATACTAAAGAGTGTCCTAAAAATTGGTAAGTGCCACTAGTACTCTTTCTATCGATTTTGCATCCTGCAAAATCCGCATCACTATATCCAATCAGTTCATGATTTGACTGTCTAGGGTAAAATAAGCCATACTTCTTAGAGTTTTGTAAATACATAAAAATTCATTTGACAACAGTTAAATGAGATTCCATTGGTAATGCTTGAAATCTAGCACATAGGTATACACTAAACATTATATTCGATCTATTGGCTGTCAAAATACAATAGTGATCTAATCATTCTCCTATATAACTTTTGATCCACTCTTTGTCCATTTTCATCCTTACCTAACCTAGTAGATGTGCTCACAGGTGTTTTAACTGTCTTTGCATTTTCCATTCCAAACCTTTTAATAATTGTTTTGTATTTTTTTTCTTCATTAATGAAAATTCCACATTCATTTTGCTTTATTTGCAAACCTAGAAAGAAATTTAATTCTCCTATCATGCTCATCTCAAACTCTTTTTTCATAGTATTAGCAAAGTCTTCACGTAAGGTTTCATTTGTGGATCCAAAAAATATGTCATCAACATATATATGTGTAGACATCCCAATTTTGAGGTCACTTGGCAACAAGATCCTCCGGATGATGCTCTGGTCGCAACCACCAAAACCCTAGCCCACACAAGTCCAATCAGGCCCACACTAGCCCACCTGACCCAATTAAACTTGAAATCCAACAAATAAAACCCTAAGACCCACTTAATCTAACTAAAATCGACTAAAAAACCCAATAAAACCCTAATTTAACAAATAAAAACCTAAAACCCACTTAATCCAATTAAAATCCACCTAAAATCCAATAAAACCCTAATTAAGCAAATAAAAACCCTAATCCAATTAAAACCCACTTAAATCAACTTAAAAAGCCTAATTAATCAAATTCTAAACCTTAATCAAGTAAAAAGAAATTAAATCAATTTAAAATCGATTAGATAAGACAAAAACACTAATTCAAGCTTAATTCAAATTAAATCACTTAAAAATCCAAATAAATAAGCAAAAAACCCTAATTAAAGTTAAAATCCACTGAAAATCCTAATTAATAAAAATCCAAAACCGTAAATAGACACAAAAACCCTAAATAAACATAAAAATCCTAATTAATAAATCCATAAACCCTAATTAATCCAAAATTCACTAAATAAACCCTAATTAAAACTCAAAACCATAATTTCAAATCAATTAAATAAAACCCTAAATCCAAAATTAATAATCACATTTAGCTCACAAAATTCTAATTAAAAAAAACCTTAAAATTAAAACTCTAAAATCCTTAAAAATTCCGAACCCAAAATAAAATAAGAAAACCCTAAACAATTAAAACCTTGATTTAAAACCAACTAATTAAACTTTAATCACAAACTTAATTAAAATCATAAAACATAAATAAAAAGTCTAAAATAAAATTCAAAAATCCTAATTAAAAACATAAAACCAAAATAGGATAGACAGTTTAGAATCAGTTAAGATGGTTCGAGAAGCAGTCGGTGACGGTTCGGAAAGTAGGATAGAGGAACTAATCAATCGAGAAGCAGTCGGTGATAGTTCGAAAGGTAGAATACCGAATACGTCCATCAAGAAGCAGTCGGTGACGACTCGGAAAGCAGGATAGACGAACTAGTCAACTGAGAAGCAGTCAGTGATAGTTCGAAAAGCAAGATATCGAATACGTCCACCGAGAAGCAGTTGGTGACGACTCGAAAAGAAGGATAGACGAACTAGTCAACTGAGAAGCAGTCGTTGACAGTTCGAAAAGCAGGATATCGAATACGTCCACCGAGAAGCAGTCAGTGACGACTCGAAAAGCAGGATAGACGAACTAGTCAACCGAGAAGCAGTCGGTGATAGTTCGAAAGGTAGGATACCAAATACGTCCACCAAGAAGCAGTCAGTGATGACTCGAAAAGCAAGATAGACGAACTAGTCAACCGAGAAGCAGTTGGTGATAGTTCGAAAAGTAGGATACCGAATACGTCCACCGAGAAGCAGTCGGTGACGACTCGGAAAGTAGGATAGACGAACTAGTCAACCGAGAAGCAGTCGGTGACAGTTCGAAAGGCAGGATACCGAATACGTCCACCGAGAAGTAGTCGGTGACGGTTCAGAAAGCAGGATAGATGGACTAGTCAACCAAGAAGCAGTCGGTGACAGTTCGAAAGGCAGGATACCGAATACGTCCACCGAGAAGCAGTCGGTGACGGTTCAAAAAGTAGGATAGACGGACTAGTCAACCGAGAAGCAGTCGGTGACAGTTCGAAAGGCAGGATACCAAATACATCCACCAAGGAGCAGTCGGTGACGACTCGGAAAGCAGGATAGATGAACTAGTCAACCGAGAAGCAGTCTGTGATAGTTCGAAAGGCAAGATACCAAATACGTCCACCGAAAAGCAGTCGATGACGGTTCGGAAAGCAGGATGGACGAACTAGTCAATCGAGAAGCAGTCAGTGAAAGTTCGAAAGGCAAGATACCGAATACGTCCACTAAGAAGCAGTCGATGACGGTTCAGAAAGCAGGATCGACGAACTAGTCAACCGAGAAGCAATCGGTGACAATTCAAAGGGCAGGATACCGAATACGTCCACCGAGAAGCAGTCGGTGACGACTCAGAAAGCAGGATAGTCAAACTAGTCAACCAAGAATCAACCGGCGACAAATTGAAAAGAAGGATACCAAACACGTCCACCGAGAAGCAGGCGGTGACAGTTCGGAAGGTAGGATAGATGAACTAGTCAACCGAGAAGCAGTCGATGACAGTTCGAAAAGAAGGATAGACGAACTAGTCAACCGAGAAGCAGCCGGTGACAGTTCAAAAGGAAGGATACCCGAGGAGGGCAGCTGACGAGATACCGATATCAAGAGAATAATACCAAAAGGCAGCTGACATGCCCCTAGTAATAGGAAAATAATACCAAAAGGCAGCTGACATGCCCCTAGTATCAGGAGAATAATACCAAAAGGTAGCTGACATGCCCCTGGTATCGGAACGCAAAGGATATTACTAAAAAGGAAAAACAAATGGAAGTTGGGGGCCTGGATAGCCGGTTTAGCCAACGGCAGTCTGCCAGAAAACACTTGCTCGTGGACGCATTCTGAATCATTACTGCCTTGCTTGCTCGTTGTGTGACTGCTCTGTCTTGTTCACTGGATGATAGTTGATCTAGATAAACTGCTGCTCGGGTTCTATACTGATATGAGGCATTAGGCTGGATAAGGGCTTCACGAAGGCATTGTTCCTCCTCGATGAAGATGGACTTGTTGGATGGTCTCCGACATCTCCTCAGGTTCACTGTAGTGTCACTAGCTGACTTCTGGGGAGTTTGACTTTGGCCTTGGACTGTTGATTGTGCTCTCGCCTGCTGATTAGGGAGTACAGATATTCTGACTCTGCTCTGATCTCAGAGGCTCATGACTATTGTTTTCCTCGTTTCTGTGCTCGAGCTATGGAGGAGACGACATGTTTTGGACGAAGATACTGGCCCAAGGAGGGTCAATTGACGGGACAGCTGACATGCCCCTGGTTGACGGGGAAGGCTATCACCACAAAGGCAGCTGACATGCCCTTGGTGTACAGTATCTTCTGCTAGGATTTTGGCTGAAGAGCAGCTGACATGCTCCTGGTTTAAGACCTAACATGACCTTGCAAAGTGGACAAGTGATAATGCATGCAAAATGATGCTGTTGTGTTGTGTCACTCCTCAGAATGAATTTGGAACGCTAATCATGCCTGCTATGAGAAGAGAAGAAGACCTCGGTTCACCAGACACTACCTGGACTTCTAGATTGTTGGTGGCTCTTTAGGATGGACTATTTAGTAAGTTAGGCTCCGTGTCAAACTCTTGGGGACTTAGACCTACTTTTTTGGCTTTTGACTTATTTCTTTTCTCCCTCTTAGGCTCGTAGGCTCACTCTAACCCTAGCTTGGGGGTAATGGGCATCTGGCTTTGGAAGGGGCTGCTGGGATTTTATGCAAAGGGGTGGCTAGTCCCTTAGGCTGCTTGGATTTCATGCAAGGGGTGGCTAGTCCCTTGGGCTGCTTGGATTTCATGCAAAGGGGTGGCTAGTCCCTTAGGCTGCTTGGATTTCATGCAAGGGGTGGCTAGTCCCTTGGGCTGCTTGGATCTTTAAGATGTTTGCTTCGACTCCTCCCTAAGGTAAGTGGTAGGGATAGAGATGGCCTACTTGCCTCTTTCTGTTAGGGCTAGCTTCTGACTTTGACTTATGTCTTCTTATTTCATTTATGCCCTTGTGGATATTTTTATTTTTTTATTTTGACTCACGCTCATGCTTGCTCCTAACATCTTATCTCCCTCTGGAGGTGTAACCATGCCGTCGAGAATGGCAAAATATGCGAAAGTCGGCAAAGTCACGGCAAAAATAAAAATATGCAAATGCAGGAGTCGCCACCTAGTCTATTCAAATGGAAGACAAGGAAAACCATATAAAACATGAAAATCATGCAAAAACAAGGGAAAAGGTCTTCGTAAACCAGAAATATAGGTAAGGATCCCTATTACGTACGAGGAAGGTGTTAGGCACCTTCGTACGCCCGATAAATCGGTCTTCTATTGGTTTCTCTATTGCTTATGAAATGTCGGTTTTTCAACCTTTGCTATATACCCAAGGGCGATATGCCATGTCATGCTTATGTGTATGGTGTCTAAAATATGGGTGCATGATGTGTAAGGGTGTGTCCTAATGCTCAGAAATATCACTCTCATATCGGGTCAAGGGTCGATGCAGAGAATATTGCATAAATAAGATCATGGATCTAGTATCTTGAGCGATTTTTCATCCTTGCCTTGCTATATGCCTGATGCAAACTAAAATGCATGGAAAATAGTTGAAAACAGAGTTGTGCCTTCCTAATACATCAAGGAAGAAAGCCAAAGAAAACCCAGAAGCAAATCGAGTCGGGAAAAGCATATTAAAACCATATAAAACCTGTTGTGTGCTGCTGAAAACAGGCCAATGTGCCAGACTGGTGTGTCAGACTGGTGCGCCAGTCTGGTGCGCCACCTACGTGCACCTAGGTGGGCCATGAAGATGTGCTGAGTGAAAACAGAAAATTATGCAATGCCAAATCACAAAAGAATGCATTCTAGAAAAATATGCAGTGCAAAATCCTTTGTAAAACTTGGAAAAACATGCTTTAAAAGCGAAAGAAATGCACATGCAACATCTATGGACCTTGTGCTCAAGGGCTAGTAGCCTCACACAAGATCCTATCTATCCTATACTAAGTGAAAAAAAAACAAGATTCAGTCATGACATTGGATCATGGGCTGATGCATAGACTCTCCATGTAGGAGTAAGGTGCAAACAGCCTACCAAACATCTACCCAAGATTGAATATGCAAGGGGAAAAAGCAAACGGAAAATGATTTGGTTTAAAACTGAAAACATGCATGCAAAATCATGGTATATCAGAGAACAATCGACAAAATTATCAAGCTCAAAGTCCTTTGAAACATCATGCAAACAGGGATGCAAAAGTGAATGATCTGCTCTCTGACCAGTCTGGTGCACCTGCATGGTGCGCCTGAGTGGTGCTCTGGTTTGGTGCGCCTGAGTGGTGCACCCCAGAGAATCTGGATCAGACTGCAATCTGATCTAGAATCTATCCCAGAAAAGAGATGGGTGATTTTATTAATGCCAATCAGTTTATGTCAATAATAAAAACTAAAAAAAAGATGTGATGCAAGTGAGCAAAACAGATCTTATCATGATGTGATTCAAAGACATGATAAATTGTAAGTTCATGTTCAAAATGTTTATATAAGATTCTAAAAGGATATGCATGAGAAAACATGTTTTACAGAACATGCAAGTGGTGAATACATCAAGATCATCTCTGTTGCATTTTTTAGCACATATACATGGGTCATGGGTCTTAGTGCAAAGAAATGGAGAAGAATAATAAAACCACTCTTAAGAACTACATGATGTTGATTATTACATA
>JAMKQA010022655.1:0-44988 GCA_024699735.1 Posidonia australis
TTTTGGGAAGAATCCCATGTTTTGAATGGTTTGGTTTTGGAAAATGAAAATAAATTCCAAAAAGAGTTTTGAAAGTGGTTTTTGAAGAATTTCCGCCTGTTTTGAGAAAAGGGGAAGTTGTGGCTTTTGAAAAGCCTGACTTGGGATTGAGGTCCCAAGTGGTGATTTTTGTAAAGAAAAAGGATTTGTTTTTTTTGGGAATGAATCCCAAGTGAGGTTTAATAAGGATGTGTTTTTCTCAGATTATAACTAAATTATTGCATTTTAAGAAACAAGTTTTCTTTGGTTTTACTGTGCTTGCTTGTAGTTGGGTGTTTTGGGGGTGCATACTGGGTGACTTAGATGTCACTCACGTGTGCTGTGTGTGTTTCAGGTGCAGACCGCATGTAGCCAGTTTCTGGTGCAGGAATCGAAGTTTCTAGCCGCGCATCGAGATCCTAGAGGTGAGCCTTGGTTACAGTCTCTTTTTATTCTGTAATTGTGTAATTAGGCTTGTGATGCTATTGTTTAGTAGTGTGCTCGGGTTCGGGGCGTTACAAGGGGAAGATCATGGGAACAGACTCAACAGTTGGGGCCCCAAAAGCAGCAGATGACCAAGATGATGGTCCCAACAGTAGAGTAGCCATAGAGACACGGTACTGGGATGGTGGAGGTCCTCCGGACGCTAAGGCAAATGTGGAGGTAGCAGTGATGATTGAGACTGATACAAAGGAAGGATGGACCAAAACAAGGACCTCCTCTTGGACAATAGAGGAATAAGGCTTGCCGGTTTGCTAGGCCATGGCAGATCGCGAGCGGGTACAGATCAGACTACGACTGGGAACGAAAGGGTGAATCCTAAGACGAGCTATTGTCAAAAGTGATAGATAACTCAAGAGATGTGATCGAAATTCAGGTCGCACCGGGTGTCAATGAAGGGAAACCTTGAGCTCTAGCTAAGGAACTCGCACACTGACCAGTACTGAGGTATTACAAAAACAGGAATCAAGTTAGAAAAAGATGCAATGCTTATGGTGGTATGAATGCAGATGTATGAATGCTTCTAGTATGCGCTCTCTCACAATATAGGGCTGTCCTAACAAGTCGTCTACTATGGGCTCGCACAAGGGTAAATGGGCCGCTGACTCAAGGTTAGAAAGTAAAGGTTCCCATTCTAAATCCTTACCAAAGCTTAGGCAGTGAACAGATGGTGCGTTTGGAGCCTCATCCTCTGCCAAAGTAGTAGGTTGTACCCTCTACTAACACCGACACAACCCTGGACAAGGGGGAACATACTGATATCTCATCCCACACCAAAGCTATAGAATGAGAAACCAAGGAATGTCCTTCACAAACTATATAGGTGGACTCAAGAGAGGAGAAGATGCATGCTCTATATGATGAATGCAAAATATGCTTTAAGTCTTTTACTTGCAAATTTATAAATCGTTGGGGGAAAGTTTGCAATTTGTCACTAGTTTGTCCTATTTATTTATTTTTTTTGTTTTTATGTTTTATTAACCAAAAGGGGGAGGAAAACATGTCTCTAATCTCCTAATCATGGCATATGCAAAAGGGGAAGAAAACATGCAAAACAATCATCAATCAACAAACAAAAAGCAAGTGCATGTTATGTGCAAAAACGGTGGCATAGCAAATGTGTAACAAGAAAACACCCACCATACAAAAGGCATGCACAAAAATGTAAGGAAGATGCAGCTTGTGTTACAAAGGGACAGCCAAAGCAAAGCATGGGGAATAAGTAAACAAGCGGAAAAGGCAAAGTAAACAGAAAACCCAAAACGAAAGCCATGATTTGGTTTTCCCCAACGGAGTCGCTAGTTCCTGTAACCATGCTGGCGACAGCCTCGTGCGTGGTGCGAAGGGCCAAATGCGTGAGGGCTAGTAAAGTCACGGCAAAAGCGATAAAAACAATGATAAAAATGCGGGAGTCGCCACCTAGTCTACTTAAAAAAAGGAGATGGGGAAAACCATTTTAAAACAATAAAATTATGTAACAAACCAATGGAAAAGGTCATCATGAACCAAAAATTGGGTAAGGATCCCTGTTACTCATGGGGCAGGTATTAGGCACTCTGATACGCCTGAGAAATCGGTCTTTCATAGCTTCCTCATTTACTCATGTGGAAATTTGGCTTTTCAGTCTATTTTTGTATGCCCGAAGGCGATATGCAATGCCATGCCACATGCAAGTTGTGCCTAGTGTTGTATCTAAAACTAAATATAAGTGAAGTGGGGAATGGGTCGTGTCCTATTGTTCAGCTAGGCTAGCTGGGGTCAGAATCGTGGAATGGTGCAAAAGGATTTCATCGACAAGAGTCGAAAAGGCCACTGATTCACAAGACCCAAGTAGTAAGCATCACTACTTTATTAGGTGTAAAACTAATGCAATCAGAGTTATTAGATGGTAAAACTATGCAAGCATAATCATGGTATATCCAAGAACAAATACTAGAAAAATCAGAACCCATGACAATTAGGAAAACATGCGAACCATGAAGCAAAACCTACTGTTTGCATCCTATGACCAGACTGGTGCACTAGCCTGGTGCGCCAGTTATGTGCTCCTATGAGTGCTCCTAGACGGTGCGCCAGTGATGTGTGCCAGTTTGGTGCACTTAGATACTCTATTTCAGATTGCAAACTAAATCTAGAGCCTGGGGAGGATGCATGTGATTAACTGTGCTATTGACCATTCTGAGGACTAACCTAGATGCCAGGGGACACAATTGCACTAATCAACCAAGATCAAAACACTCCTCTCTCTCATTTCCCTGCATGCTTATAGGTTCCCTAGGGCTGCAATCATCTATGGTGGCTCTTGAGGTGTATGGGAAATCCAGATTGATTGAGGGAGCATGGGGGGGAATACCATGGCATGCAAAGGGGTATACCACTGTTCGTAATCAATGGCCAATAGCCTCATAGGGACCATGATGCATCATCAAAAAGATCAAACACACATCAAGATGAACAAACAGTGCAAATTACTTCATGAAAGAGCATCATGATCTACTACTCAAATAAACAAATAGTGCAAACGATCAAGCAAACCACATATATATCATAGCAGTCAAGTTCACAGCGTAAGCTTTACTCAAGGTAGCATGCAAGGATCATATGAAAGTGGGGAAGAAGAACATACCTATGGTGTTTCCTCCTTTGGTGGCTCGAGATAAACCTCCTTCGGTTGCTCTGGATGAGGTTGTGGGGCTCAGAGGGTGCTCAAGGATGCAGCAAATATTGAGGAATGGTCTCCTGTGGGATGCCAAGGTAACCAAGAGAGCCCAAGTGTAGTTCATGGGTGGCCTTTTAAAGGAGGCAGAAATGTAGGGTCTTGGGATGTCAAGGGGGTTGAAAACCAAAGGACTTGTGTAGGTTTGTAGAAGAATATTCGTAAGTGGAGGTTACAAGTGTAAAAGATGGATAGTCAACAGCCAGCACCCTGAAAAGTGCTTGTGCGCCAGCTTGGTATGCCATATAGGTGCGGCAAGAAGGTGCTCCACATTGGTGCAGCAAGAAGGTGCTCCACATTGGTGCTCCATTATGATGCTACACATTGGTGCTAGAATAGTGCTCTTCACTTGGCTGCCTGGATTATCGACTAGACCATTGGGCTTGGGGTCGTGGTTTATGTGATGATCACGGGCAATTGAGATGTCAAATAGGGTTTGAATGTAGTTAGGCCTACCGTGTCCAAAGCAACATCCTTTAGGAGAGTTTGCCTACGAGCTGCCTCAAAATTGGGGTGTCTACAGCAAGAACTTACTATCGTATGTTAGACTTGTAAATATTTCATTTTCACATTTCTAAGAGTTAATTAAGGATAGAAAATTTTGAGGTGTCCTAAATCACATAACTAAGGATATTTAACACATCTTCTAAATTCTCTATAATTTATTTAAAAACATTTTTGCTTTTCCTAAATCAAGGTTGTTGGATGTGGCAGAGCTTACATACTCAAACTAGTGGTAAGTTTGAGTACCTTGAACATTTTTCTTGGTGTGAGATTATCAGCTATGGTAGAACTAACACTTTCATTTTACTCAAACTAGTGGCAAGTTTGAGTACTTTAAACATCATTTGATACAAGTTTATTAGCTGTGGCAAAGTTAGTACTCTCATTGAATTCATATTAGTGGCAGATTTGAGTATTTTAATGTTAAAGAAAATGTTTTTATGATTTTATAGAATTTCTGAAGTTATTCTAGACTTGTAACACATCTTTTTGGATTAATGTAGAAGTTGAGAGGCAAAACTGTAAAAGACCAGTTTGTTGCTTGTCATAGTCTAATTACCACATAGAGGGGCGACGAGTATTATTGGACTCTCTCGCATGATATTTTATCATCCTGGGTTTTAATATATTATATGAGATTTTTATAAAGTGTTTTACTTATTTTCCCATAATTATTAATATTTCTACGATTTTCCTAGAACTTAAATATATGATATATCATATAAACTTTTAAAAATTGCAAGTAATTGAGGAAAATTCTAGGATGTGGATGTTGTTAATTTTAAAATGATATATCTTTATTTTTATCAAAAAAGAGATTTTAAGTTGGTTATCACATTGTTAAATATTATAACTATATTTAATTCGAAACAAAATTTAAAAATGAAGATAATCCAAAGTATCTAAGTTGTTCAGAGTTTGGACTAGGTCAAAAATATCCATAAAACTAATTAACCTCTGCTTCGTAATTATAGAAAATATTAATTTTAAATTAAGATTGCTTAATGTATAAGTCTTTTTTTATAATGGATATTTATCAAAATAATCTTTTCGTTGCAAAGAAAATTTAAAAATTGAAGACTATGTCGTAGATAGTTCCTAGATTCGTAACAACTTAGTTTAGGATATTAATTTTAAATATTTGAAGTTTAATCACTCGACACCTCTCTCACAGGCGACTAGCTTACGTGGATTAGTTTATTGGCTTTTGATTGATTTTTCTACGTTGGGTAAAATAAAATCTCTTATGGTCGCCACTGCATGCGATGCCAAAATGAAATATCTGAGCTTGTCGCCACTCCCTTAGGCGGTGAGTCAAAATATATGATTTAAAATTTTAAAATTTAGATTTAAATATTATTTCTAAATAATATCTACTCATTTCCCAACAAAATGACAGAAAACACTCTATAAATACCCTCTAGATCTAGAGCTGAGGGAGGCTTTTTTGGAGAGGGGGAAAAAAGGGTTTTTTGAGAAGAAAAGAAAGAGATCTAGGGCTTTGAGAGAATGCCTTGTAAAATCCATATTAAGGAATACTTCTGAGAGATCCTTAGCCAAAACTCTCTCAAACCCTTGTGAGGAAACCACAATTCAAAAAGATTGCACCCATTTTAAGTAAAACATGCGTCCGAAGATCTGTTCGCACCTCCATTTCCTCATCCTACGTTATGTCGCATCAAGGATGATGGGAGTATCTATTTTAACTCTTCTTTTTTACATTATATTATTTCCTTAGATAGGACATTGCATTTGTATGTAGATAACCACTTTGGTTAGTATTAGTTATATTTATTTATGTTATTTATCATTTTTGTTGGATTATTTACTACACTAGTGAACTAATTTAGATTTGTTTCTCTGTTTTAAAGGAAGGAATACAACATGTGACACGAGGACGTCGTTGGACAACATCTCGTCATTGATCCAGTGAGCCGAGGAATTATTTCAGCATCTCTCGCAGGTGCCTTGTCAGTTGGAAATGTGAATCGATAAGTAGAGTTATAAAAGGAGTTTGTAATTTCTTTCTTAAGTACTTGTAATAGTTTAAGAAGAAGAATCACAAAGCAAGTCAGTCAATGCTATCAGATGTCTATCAAGCATGGTTGAATTCATACGTCGACCCTTTCAACATGCCAACATGGCTCAAGCCACCTCGAGCATGTCCGCCTCAACTACCATAGCTATGGCCCGACCAAATAGTTCCATGAGCCAACACGAGTTTCTATTCAACACTCCAACTTGTCACACTGCCAAAGAACTAGACACTCAAAGCTTCCTATAGCAATTGGCTCACTAAAGATTTCCCCATGCAATCATACCATACAGCTACTCCTCTGGGGACCTTACTCCTGTAGGTCGTGCTCCAAATGATGCTAGAGGCCATTCTTTTGAACAAAAGAGTGTAGGAGAAAAGTAAATGAACAATTCCTAGGCATGGAGTACGCCATTTGAATACATGCTCCCAAGAGCAACTTCTCCAATAGTACCACCATTGTCGGTTAGTTCACATCAACTACCTAAGGGAAAAACTCATCAAGCCTGCAGTTCATGGCTCAACATCACCCCTATAGTCCACCAACTCCAACCATGCATGGACCCCTTTCCTAAATTCTCACTAGGTTCCATTAGCTACACCTAATCCAAGGAATATCTACACTGTGCCACCAAGTCCTACGGTTAATTTCCTAATACAAGGCCCACAAACACAATACCTTGCACAATATCACCCTTCTGTCCGGCAAACAACTCCATTACCATCATGCTACTTTCCACAACATTACCTAGGGATGATGTAAGTGTAGATATCCCATTTTCGCATTTCCCAAAGTTTACCTAAGATAGGAACCCTTGAGGTGCCTCAGATCACATTGTTAAGGAGCTCTAACCTTCTTCAGATTTTCCCATGGAATTTTTGTGTTTTTCCAGGCTTTTAATGCAGCTTTGCAGATTAAGATAAAAGACAGGAGGTAAAATGCAAAAAGACCTGGAAGTTGCCACCTTAAGAGGCAACAAGACTAGTTGCTACGTTGAGAGGTGATAAGTCTAATTGCCATAGTGAGAGGCAATGAGTTTAGTTGTCACTTTGGAATGCAACGAGTCTCATCGCCACGTAAAAAGGCGACGAGAATCTTGGACCTCTTTCTCCACATATTTTGTCATCCTGAGCTTTAATATAATATTTGTGATATTTATAAATGTTATTATGATTTTTCCCATAATTATTATAATTTTCTAATATTTAAATATCTATGCATATCATATAAATCATTATAAATTCCAAATAATTCCTGAAAATTCTAGAAATTTGGATGACTTGATAATTAAGCTCACTTATCTTTATTTTTACCAAAAATGAGATTTTATGATAAGTTATCACATTTTATTATTATAGCTTATATTTAATTCATGATAATGCTAAAAAATAAAGATAAAATCCAAAATATTTAAATGATTTCCAATCTATTTTAAATCAAATACATCATTGATTTTAATTGAGTTTTCTAGTAATCATTAAAGATTTGATTTTCAAATCCAATTTACTTAACATTTTAAGTGGATTTTGAATTTGAAATTTAATTTAAAATATCTTTCAATTACGAGTATGATTTTTTAGGATTGATTTGGTCAATATTTGATAATAGATTCGTAATGGATATTTTATGATCTTGATTGTCAAAATTATGCCTTTTTAGTAGCTTGTTGCCACATGTACAGGCGACTAGCTGACGTGGCAGATTTCCTTGTCTTTTGAGTAGTGATTCATCGTGTGACACTAAAAATAGAATCTCCAGGATAGTCGTCACTCAAAGCAGTGACTGAATGATTCTGTTGCCTCTTATATTGGCGATGAGCTCCAATCTCCTATTTTTGCCATTTTAAGAGCTTTAGATCCTAGCTCTTAATCCACCACTCATCCTTGACGAGGTTTGGAGCTCCCAAACTCTATAAATTGATCCCCTAAGTCAAGAGTTTGAGGGAGGCACATAAAAATCCTAAAAAGCCATCTTCATGCCCTAGAAAGGAGAGAAATCTAAGAAAGAGAGAGAGCTTCAACCCTTATTCATGCACTATCCTCCTGTCAGAGCTTAGATCCTAAAGATCCAACCTTCTTTCAAAGCCAAAGTACTTCCCCAGAGCTTCGTAAACGGGCCTCCACTTCCTCCAACCCCCCACATCAAGGCACTAAGGGTGAAAGGAGTATTTTTTCCAATTTATTTCGTTAATTTCATATAAAACTTACATTCATAATATAGACCATGGCATATGCATACGAGGACAACCCCTCGATTAGTATTAATCTATTTATTCATGTTGTTTATTTCTTTTTCTGATCCCATTTACTATACCTAGTCTAATCCGTATCTGCTTTTCTTGTTTGATTTGAAGGGAAGGATATTACATGAGCACGAGGATGTTGCTGGACAACATCCTGCTGCCTACCCAATGAACCAAGAATCCATACAACCACAACCACCGCATCTCCAATAGGCATCTTGTCAGTCGGTCTCAACAAATTGACAAGTGGCGATCACAAGAATTGACGAAGTTAGTAGACACCTCGATGATTCTGCAACACTCCCTCATTTCCCCATCCATAGTAGGGAAACTTGAATTAGTCTGGCCCATGATACAACAATCGACTCACCTAAACTTGGAGTCAACATCCTACTCAAGCGTGTCTCACGACTTTGATGTGTTTTCTCAACAAAACACATTACCTCTGCAATGATCTTTAAAGCATCCACGAATGACTCACAAATCAATGTCTACTAGGCTCCGATTTTCCATCTCTTTAGCTGAGGCCAAGACTAATTCCCTCCACCTTATTCCCAGACATAAAAATGAGTAATGTTGATTAAATGACTATTGTTCAGAATACTATAACGTATTTCCTAGGTAAGAGTAACTTAGTCAATCCCTCTAAAGTTTGAAAAGGTTTATCTATGATTACTAACATATGTTATTAAATGTGTAGGTAGAAATCCCACCAAATGTTGGTAAATTTGGCGAATCATGGGCCCTACTACAAAAGATGAAAGTTTTGGCCCAAAATTAGAACAATATTGAAGAATGAGCTCACACCTTTGGAGTTCACAGGGTATATGCAAACACATCCTCTTTGACTAAAAGGAAAACACCAGTTTGGCAAGAGAAGGGTTCACTCCCTCACCCAGTTCTTTATTCATAGAACTCCTTTACTTGCCAAATTAAGTTGTGGGATGATGGTCCCTTCCTGAGAGTATTGGTTACACTCAACGACGGAAAATACTTAACCACAACGAATTGTATTCATTCAACTAGTATATGCCGATATGATCTGGGACTAAACATATCCCGCTGACCTAACCTATCATATGGACTATTCATTGCGTTGAGTGTTGACCTTGCATTAGCATTGTTTGCTTGAATCATTCATCCATGCATTACTTCTCATGTCATTGAAAATGGAGTGTGGATTAAGCAACGTTCTTCAAGAGTGTTAGAAACCCCTAGAACATGTGATCATAATCAGTTCTAATTCCACCTATCCTTTTATAATTCCAATCCAAGTAAACTCCCAAATAGGATGCCACATTTTTTATCTTTCAATTGATGATAGGGCAATTTCCCTACGATCACCTTAGTTTCTGGCTTGTTAAAGTTATCTCTACATGATTGACACAGTCCTAATACCGGTAGACACCCCAATTTTGATAGGAATGCAGGTAGTCTTTTCTAGAGTGGAGTTTTGGCTGATGGGCTCTCAGTCGCTTTTCCCAAAGCCAACTTGACATCTTAACCAAATTTCATCTACAAAACTAGTCTAAACCCTAATCCAAAACCCTAAAACTAGCCTAAACCCTAATCCAAAATCCTAAACCTAATAAACCCTAATCCAAAACCCTAAAACTAGCCCAAACCCTAATCCAAAACCCTAAAACTAGCTTAAACCCTAATCCCAAAACACTAAACCTAGCTTAAACCCTAATCCAAAACCATAAACCTAATAAACCCTAATCCAAAATCCTAATCCGAATAAACTTTAATCCTACCAAAACGTTAATCCTAATATACCCTAACTCAATCCTAACCCTCACTCTAACAAACTCCTATAACAACCTAAACAAACCCTAACAACCTAACTACCTCCCACTCCTTTATAACAACCTCTACAAACTATAAGAACTTAAAACAAACCCTAAACTACCTCCCACTCCCTCATAACAACCTCAACAAACTATAACAACCTAAACAAACCCTAACAACCTAGCCACCTCCCATTTCATCATAACAACCTCAACAAACTCTCCATAACAACCCAAACAATCTAGCCCTTGCAAGTCTATAAATACCCTGCATTTGCAAAGAAGAAAGAAAAAAGGGAGGAGAGAAAACTTGGGAAGAAGAGAGAAACCAAGGGGAGACCACTCAAACCAAAGCAGCCAAAGTAGCCTAAGGAGGAACAGATCACTGAGGAGACTCAAAGGAGGAGCAATTCAAAGCTCAGGCCAGCTCCGGTCACCTTCTCCGACGAGCTCTGGCGACCACAAACACTCCACACCCACTGCCAGCTCAGGTAAGCCACTGGTCAAGCTCATTTCTATTATATTTCATCTCCTAGACCTTCCTCAATCTCCTTGGAGTCATTCCAATGAAGGTTTGAAGCCCCTTGCTAGAATTTCAAGTTTTATGGGTCACCAGACCCATTTTTCTGGCAAGTGAGGTGGGGGCACGAATCCTCTGAATGATTCGAGTCCTAGAGGTTGGGGATTAGTTAGGATTTCCTCCCTTTTGCTTTTCCACATCCTTGGAAGCCACAACGCAGCCTCTGTTAGCCACTGGAGCAACCTCACCGGCGATAGTCAAACGGTGACCCATTGGGTGCACAACTTGAACTAGGAGGTCTCTGAGTTCACAAATGGGTTTCACATCTTCCTCCAAGCTTTGCCAAGCCACCAGTAGCAACATCTCACTCTCCCATCACCTCCAGTCGCTGCCCGTAGTCGTCACTGTCACTGGAGAAGACAACTTGCAGTCGGAGCTCAACCAGGAGTCCCACGCATCACCGCTCCCTCCTATCTAGTGGAAGACTCTCCTCTCCATGCCATCAACCCTTTAGGAGCCCCGGACTGCTGCACCGCTGCCTCCAGTAGCTCTAGCCTTCTTGAGCTCAACATCGGAATCACGACGCCAACGAGCGAGGTGGGGGGAGGAACTATGCCGTTCAAAGTGCAATCGGAGCCAGTAGATCTTCTCTTCCGTTTTTCCTCTAGCTTTTTTGGCAATTGGATGCAATTTGTGGCATCAGGGAAGCCCTAAATGGCTTCCCTGGCAATCGTCGCCAGCGAGGTGCAGTCGTCAGTGACCGTCAAGTGATTTTAAAAAACTTCTTTTAAAAAAACTCTTTCATCTTTTCTTTTCTAGCATTTAGGTCCCTACATTTTGCATTCTAACCCTTGCATTTAGTTGTAAATCTTTTAAATAACATTTTGTTTTGGTAATTTACAGTTTGACCCAGGCATTTTTTTATGAACTTTTAGATCCTAAATTTTTGACATAAAACCTCAGACTTTGTTTTTTTTATCATTAGTCCACTGATGTGCATATTAAGCCCTGAATTTCACTAATATTGCACTGAACACATGTTTGTTTTGGGACATTTGCAAACCAAACCCTGGAAATTTATGTTTTTACTCAAAAATACATAGATTTGCATATTAAGCCCTGAACTTCTCTAATATTACATTGGATACATGTTTTTTCTGGTACATTTGCAAATCAGTCTTTTGAAATTCTTATTTTCACCAAAGAACATATAGATTAGCATATTTAACCCTGAATTTCTCTAAAATTATATTGCACACATGTTTTACTGGCATACAGATTAGACCCTAGGAATCTTAAATTTTTACCCAAAATGCACAGTTTTGCATATTTAACCCCCAACTTCCCTAAAATTGCATAAAAATGTGTTCTTTAGCATTTTTGCAGATTAAACCATGAAAATATCAGTCCTTACCGAGAAACATGTATTTTTCGCATAGAGGCCCCTAGAAACTTACATATTTCATCCATGCATTCATTTACACATCTTGTTACTCTTTTCATGCATATATTCTCATGCATATCTTTTTGTATCTTGCACTCACATTTCAAACTTATTCAAACTTAGTCTTCACATCGTTTTTCAGATTTCCTCCTAGTTTCACGGTTTCTGATTTGATTTGCATTTTCATCGCCCGAGGGTGTACATTAACAGGCTTGACAATGCCGACATGAACCCAAATGAGGATTATTTTCTTTTATTTGATTTTCTTGGATTTCTTAAGTTTTCAATGTTTTGCGTGATGCTTTCCGAATATTTTTTATTTTCACGATTTTCCTCATCGCCCAAGGATGTATAGTAAAGCGACATTTTCAATGCCTACATTGTCCTTTGGATTATTTTCCTTATTATTTCTCTTTGATTCATTGTTTCTTAGAGACTTGTCATGTTTTCGCATTCATTTTAGGATTAGAAGTAGACAAGCATACACACATTAGATCATGAGCAAGTGGTTAACCTTGAAGGACTGATTTCTTTGGGAGAATGGGGGTACCTAACACCTTCCCCATGCGTAACAAGAATCCTTATCCTTTCTCTGGCCCACATTGATTTGTGTACTTCATCCATTAGGCACGGAGCACACATATATTCCTTTGCATTGATTTCTTTGGATTTTCTTTGTGTTTGGTTTTCCCCGTCTTTCCATTAAAATACTAGGTGGTGACTCCTTTTCTTGTCCTTCTTTGGTGTTTCCGAATCTAGTCTCCTTCTTTGGATTCACCATCTTCGTCGTGACCATAACGGGATTCCTCGTGTGTTTCCACGCACCGAGGAGTCCTGCAAGGTTCCATCAGTATGGTCACAATACCAACTATGATACATAGCTCCGAAATCGACTTGACCCCTCCATGCCTGAATCTTTAATATGGTGACACTTTAATTGAACTATTCGGCTGTGTGAAAACGTTCTGAAACCGAATCTATTCACTATTTCCACCCTTTGACTGTGCGATAAATTCTCGAAATCAAAAGGTATTTTCTTTTTTTTTTTCTCCCCTTATGGTTGACTTGTTTAGAGCAAGCTCCCCATTTCAAGAAATGCTTAATAGGATATCATTCTTTCCAAAAAGTTAATCTTATTCCAAGATCAACTCCAAGGAAGAGCATCTGTAGATATCCTATTTTCGCATTTCTGAGAGTTAATTAAAGATAAGAAACTTTGAGGTGCCTTAAATGACATAACTAATGATATTTAATACATCTTTCAGATTTTTCATTATTTATTTAAAAACATTTTTGCTTTTCCTGATTCAAAGTCGTTAACTATGGCAAAGCTAACACACTTAAACTAGTGGCAAGTTCGAGTACCTTGAACATTTTTCTTGATGTGAGATTGTCAGCTGTGGTAGAGTTAATACTCTCATTTCAGTCAAACTAGTAGCAAGTTTGAGTACTTTAAACATTATTTGATGCAAGTTTATTAGCTATGATTGAGTTAATACTCTTGTCGAACTCAAATTAGTGGCAGATTTAAGTATTTTAATGTTAAAGAAAATGTTTTTATAATTTTATGGAATTTCTAAAGTTATTCATAACTTTTAACAGATCTCTTTGGAATAATGTAAAAAATTGAGGGGCAAAACTGCAAAAGACCAACTCATTACTTGTCGTATCAATGATAGTGCTCAATGCCTGTAACAATGGCATCACCACATAGAAGGACAGTGAGTATTCTAGGACTCTCTCGCATGATATTTTGTAATCTTGGGCTTTAATATATTATATGGGATTTTTATAAATCATTTTACTCATTTTTCCATAATTATTAATATTTCTACAATTTTCCTGGCAATTAAATATATGATATATCATATAAACTTTAAAAAAAAAACTAATTGAGGAAAATTCTAGGAAGTGGATGAAGTTAATTTTAAAATGATATATGTTTATTTTGGTTAAAAAAGAGATTTTAAGTTGGTTATCACAATTTTAAATGTTATAACTATATTTAATTCAAAACAAAAGTTAAAAATGAAGATAGTCCAAAATATCTAAGTGATTACAAGTTTGGACTAGGCCAACAATAGCCATAAAACTAATTAACCTCCTCTTCTTAATTATAGAAGATAGTAAATATAAATTAAGATTGCTTAATGTATAAGTCTTTATTTAAATTGGATATTTATCAAAAATATCTTTTTGTTGCGAAGAAAATTAAAAAAATTGATGACTTAGTCATAGATGGTTCCTAGATTCATAGCAACTTAGTTTGGGATATTAATTTTAAATATTTGAAGTTTTATCGCTTAGCACCTCTGTCATAGATGACTTGCTTACGTGGATTATTTTATTGCCTTTTGATCAATTCTTTTGCACTAGGTAAAATAAAATATCTCTTGTAGTCATGCTACATGCGGTGACAAAATGCAATATCTGAGCTAATCTAGACAAGAGTATCTATTCCAACTCTTTTTTTTACATTACATTATTGCCATAGATAGGACATTGCATTTGCATTCGGGGAACCATCCTGGTTAGTATTAGTTATATTTATTTATATTATTTATCTTTTTTGTTGGATTATTCACTATACTGATGAACTAATCTAGATCTATTTCTCTATTTTGACGGAAGGAATATATCACGTGACACGAGGACACCATTGGACAACATCTTGTTGTTAATCTAGTGAGCTGAGGACTCACATCAACATCTCCTAGAGGCATCTTGTTAGCTGGTAATGCAAATCGACAAGTGGTGATTAACAGTGTCTTCGATAGCTGTGGAAACACCGATGTCACCATCAACACCCCAAATCCACATTCCATAGGATGTAGTAGTTCATGTGTCTTACATTAGATGCTAAAAATTATAGCAGGTAACAATGCAGAGTAAAAAAAAACTCATGCATATGATGTTGAAAATTATAGCATCTTTCGTTAGATGTAACCAGGTCAGCGTCCAACGTTTATTAGTAGCTTAAATTGCTGAACTTCGCTATCGGACCCCCAAATCTATGGGAAAAATTTCAAATTAACTTCTACCAATTCCAGAGGCTTCTACAAGTTTAAATACACATGTAGGTGCTAGTTTCATATCTTTTGGGACCTCTGAACCATCCAAAATTGCCTATTGTGGCTTTCATCGAGTTATTAACTCATTAAGGCACCGACCACCTTGTAAACTGAGTTCAAAGTGTGTAGGTGAAATCGATCTTCATAACTTTGTCATTTATATGTTATTACAACTAAATAATTAAGCTTGTTTCAAGTTAATTTGAATTAAAGTCCATTATTTGAGGATGGTACCCAAGCCATTGGTCAATTTAGTTCTTTTTAACTCTAAGAAGGGTAGGAAAAAAACGAAGTATTTCACATGTTTGCTCAATGTGTAGGAAATCTTCATCATTTATAAGCAAATATAAGTATTCTATAAAATCACCAGAGCATGCCCCTAAGGTGCAAGTGAGGGAAAAGAAAAAGACCAGCTACGGAGGACTCTCACCCTCACTCTTGAGAGCTAAAGAAGGAGCTACAGGAGGCTGAGCCAAATGATGGGCTAAACCACTTGAAGAAGCCTAGGATGTAGCTCGAGACTCATCAATTGATGGCCAACGACTACTAGAGCAATGTCTTGACACAGACATCAAAAATTGTAACGCCTTGATCCCAGGTACGCTACTAAAATACAGTATCAAGCATAATTACACTAATTATAGAAACATTAAATAACTGTAACTAAAGCTCACCTTTAGGATCACAATGTGCGGCTAGAAGCTCCAACTCCTGCACCGGAACATGGCTGCACGTGGTCTACACCTGAAAGCCAAATAAGCAAGCGTGAGTGAAATCTAAGTCACCCAGTACGCGCCCCAAACATACAAACCACAAAATCTCGGTAAAACATAAAAACTCATTTCTTTTATTTCTCAAAACTTGGTTTTCTTTTTGAAAATCCTCTTTTCTTTTATTGGAAATCATTTGGGAATTCAATCCCAAATCCATGCTCTTTCAAAAGCCGTGTTTCTTTTCTTTTCTCAAAACATTTGGAAACTCATTCCAAAACCACATTCTCTTTCAAAAACACAACTTTGCATTTTCTTTTAAAACCTTTGGAATTCATTTTCCAAAATATATCCTTTTCAATACTTGCGATTTCTTCCCAAAATCACATTTTCAAATTCACATCTCTGACCAGATCCAGCCTAAAACACAGTGCCTCACGGGCTCAAAACCAAATCATAAATACAGGCTGGCAACTGGTAAAAACATCATCACTATTTCATTTTAGGATTTTAGGACTATTTCATCAGTCCAATCCTGACCAAATCACATTTCTTTTTCTTTATTCATTTCCATGTTTCTTTACTGTTGTTACCTTGATCAGGGGTAACCAGGCGCACAAGCAGTAGGCGAGGACATCCTTTCCCCTACCTTTCTGCACTACCGCGGTGAAATTCCCCGTGCGGGATGTCACCGCCCTGGCCAACTGGCCTCAATTTATTTTCATATGTGCTCGGGGATACGTCTCTGTCTGACGTCCCATCGGTGACCCGAACAACTAGGTCCAATGACCTAGGCTCAGCCTACACCATCGGTGACCCGAACAACTAGGCTCAAAAACCTAGGCTCAGCCTACATTGTCACAAGCTCGGTGACCCGAACAACTAGGTACAATGACCCAGGCTCAGCCTACACCGTCGGTGACCCGAACAACTAGGTATAAAAACCCAGGCTCAGCTTACACCGTCTCAAGCTCGACAACCACATTATTAGTGTTCCATTTCAAAACTCTTTAAACTTTCTTTTCAAAACCATTTTCGATTTCATTCATTTCGTTGTAGGACTTTGTCTCCTTGCAACACCTGACCCTCCACTAGGGTCCCATCTCAAGCCATGGAAACCAGGCTTAAAATCATAAATTGGGTGTCATGCCCAAAACCACACAAAATAATTCTTTTCATTCATTCATGAGATCAAGACCTAAAACCATGTCCAAATCTATTTATTTGGGTTCCACATTCCTCCACGTCATTACATGGGGAAAACATCATCACATACTCAACATACCATTAAAACCATTTATCCATCATTTAAATCCATATTTATTCATATCAGGTTCAGGGCAAAAATAGTAGTCCGAATCTCAGGTTCGGTATACCGAAAACCCCTGAATCGGTCGATCGGGTATTTTCAGTCTGCCGATATCAGGTATCTGGCTAATCTGACAGAGATTCGGTATGCCGAATTTAGTTCGGCATGTCGAATCGCCCGAAACTAGGGCACCTCCCCTATTTCGAATGGCAGAAATCTCCCAAGGTGGGAGTCGCGATCGAACCCCCCATACTCACATCAAAAATTACAAGTAAATCACGAGGTGTAGACCCTTGAGTCTACTTCAAAACCCCTCAATCCATTCATGATTTCATCCACCACACCGTTCATACGAAAATCACAAGGGGAAGGGGCTCAAGAACGACTACTGTAGCCTTCAACCCCAAACTTGCATTCCTCCCAGAAAAACCAATCCTAACCACATGATATCTATATTCTCATGCCATACAACACATTCCCATTCATTTCATGATTTTTCCACAATTTTTCATGCTTTAATCTCAATTTCCATGCAATTAACCCATCGTTAATGAAACACTGAATGGAGGAAGGGAAAGGGGTCACGTAACTGGCTCAGCCCTCTGGCAACCCTCCAGGCACTCCGGCGAACCTCCTCGCGCCCTAGGGAAGCCTCCTCTGCCGGTGGAACACACGAGCAGCTCACCACCTCCTAGGTTGTGCGTCGTTCCTCTTTCTCTTCTCCTCTCTCCGTCACCCTCTCCTCTCTTCGCACGCCACAGCCTCCCTTTATCCTCTTTCCCACCCATGTCGCGTCGGTCGCCCATCACATCAGAACTGACGACGAGGCACGGACTGGCATCGTTGGTGGCACGAGTCAAGGAAGGGAAGGAAGGAGACAGAAATGGTGCGAGCTCATGTGAGGAAAGGAAAAGAAAGGAGAAAAAGAAGGAAAAGAAAGGAAGAAACGATAGGCACGTAAACTGAGGCAACTATGCATTCTCAAATCGGACTCCACATTGGCCCCATATCATAAATAGGTGCACTGGAAGCCAACCACAAGCTCACACATCCTAGAAACAACGGATTATCTATTAATAAACCATTTAAGCAATGTTACAATCAATTACATGGTTTACAAATAACAAAGGATAATTAGGCCTTGATGTCACAGAAATAGAGGAACTAGGTGACTGGAGGCAGCACTACCACAGTAGGCCTCTTGCCTGTAGTGCTTCACCTCACTTTCAAGCTGAGCTATGATGACACGATCCATTGTTAGTTTCTGCAAGAAAAAGGTAGAGAAGAAACATCAACCCACAACGTATGCAAGAATAAGAACTGAAATCGAAATAGAAATAGTCTTACTGCTTGAGCTTTAGCCAGTCGTTGCCTCAACTCAACAATTTCTACAGCTAAATCAGTCACTAAAAGGGTTTGAGGCTACTCAGTCAACCTAGTAGCCTCAACATCTCTCTCCTTTAAAGCTCGAAGGTGCTCCTCAGTAAGCTAGCGTGCCTCCTCCAGCTGTTGGCCTTGAGAAGCCAACTCACCCTCAAGGCATAAAGCGTGCTCTGATGCACCCATCACAACCTACTCCAGCCCTTGATCTGCTCGTTGTGAAGAGCAAGTGACTCCTCCAACTAGAAGACCTAATCGCTGGCCTGATGGGACGTCTCCCACAAAGAGCATCAATCTGCAAAATCCAGGGTTACAGTCAGAATTGAATAAAAGATATAAAAGAAAAACACATAGTTGTACTTATCGTGCCCTAAAAATAGGAAATCTCCTTGGCATGATCTGGTGACAGAGCAGAACTAGTCAAAGGTGTGCAATGTGGATTTGGGGTGTATTGATGGTGACGTTGACGCTTCCATGTTTGTCAATGAAATTTGTGATCACCACTTATTGATTTGCAATGCTGACAAGGTACCTTTGAGAGATGCGGATGTGATGTGAGTTCTCAGTTCACTAGATCGACAATAAGATGTCGTCCAATGGTATCCTCATGTTACATGATGTATTCCTTCCTTTAAAACCGAGAAACATATTTAGATTAACTCATGAGTGTAGTAAATAGTCTAAGGAAAATGATAAATAATGTAAATAACTGTAAATAATACTAACTGGGGGTGGTTCTCTGCATATACATGTGATGGCATATCTAGGAATGCAATGATATTAAAAGAATAGAGATTTGAACAAATACTCCCTTCACCCTTGTACTACATGATGTGGGCTGAGGAAGCGGATTCGTAGACAGAACTCTGAAGGTGCATCTCGCTCAGAATGGGCACAATCTCTTTGAATCTAGGTTCTCTTATAGGAGTTTGACCGAGTAGAGCTATGTATCTCTAAGAGTCTCCTCTATATGGCCCTTACAAGGCACTCTCTCGAAAACCTCTTTCTAAAAGAACCTCCTCTCTCTTCTTAAAAAGCCTTCCCCTCCAACTCTAGATCTAAGGATTTTATATAATAATTTTTGACGTCATTTCGTTGGAAAACAAGTAGATATTATTTAGGTTCAAATTTAAATCCGACTTTAAATTTTAAAATTTTAAATCAAATATTTTAACTCATCACTACATGTAGTGACAACAAACACAGATATTTCATTTTCTTGGCATAGAAAATCAATTAAAAGGTAATAAAATAATCTATTTAAGCTAGTCACCGCTATCACAAGCGTTGAACTTTAAATTTTAAATGATTTAAAATATAAATCCCAAATTAATTTGTTATGAACCTAGCAACCATGTAAGACTTAGTCTTCATTTTTAAATTTTTTCCATAAAGAAAATATGTTTATAGGGAATTTTAAATTTAAACATAAGCTTACAAATTAAGTAACTTATATTTAAAATAAATATATTCTATAATTTCATGGGAGAAGTTAATTAGTTTTATGGTTATTTCTTACTAGTCTAAATTCGTAACTAGTTGGATATTTTGGATTTATCTTCATTTTTAATATCATTTTGAATTAAATATAGTTATAACATTTAAAATGTGATAACCAACATAAAATTTCATTTTTGAACAAAACAAAAATATACCATCTTAAAATGGATGTCACCCTTCTTCTAGAATTTTCCTTAATTAGTTGCTATTTTTAAATATATATATATATCATAAAGATCATATTTAAGTGCTTGGAAAATTGTAGAAATATTAATTATTATGGAAACAATTAGTAGAATGTTTTAGAAAAATCTCACATAACTTATCAAAGTCCAAGACAAAAAAATATCACATGAGAAATCTCTAGAATTCTCGTTGCCTTTGTCAGTGGCAACCACACTCGTTGCCAACTCATGTGGCAATAAGACATGTCACCGCCACAATAGGCAATGAGATGTATTAAAAGTTTATAGTTGTAGTTTTCCCCTATCTTTTATATTAATCCAAAGAGATATATTTAAAGTCCGAAATAACCTCAGAAAATCCATAAAATGATAAAAACATTTTCTTTAATATTAAAACACTCAAATCCACCACTAATTTGAGATCAACAAGAGAATTAACTCTGCCATAACTAATAAACTCATATTAAATAATATTTAAGGTACTCAAACTTGCCACTAGTTTGAGTAGAATGAGAGTGTTAGCTCTGCCATAACTGACAACTCTACATTAAGTAATGTTTGTAAAGAAATTACAAAAAGTCCAGACTATGTGTTACATATTCTTAGTTATGTAATTTAGGGCACCTCAAAGTTTCCTATCTTTATTTAACTTTCATAAATGAGATATCTACAAAAGGCTGCAAAAAAAAAGACACACGATTAACACAAGCTTTCAAGTCAACAATTATGCTATAAATGTAAAAGCAAACATGAAAAGTAGAGGCCTGCAGACGCTCAAGCTCCTCAGTCAACTCAACAATGCACCTCACCAGGTCCTACTCATGCTGACTATACTCGTCTGTGGTTCTTAGTTGCAAGGGGCAAGTTCAAATATATAAGGCATTAAGAAATACAAGCATCACAATTTGAATGTAAAGTTAAATACTTATAGCAATCTCCATTTGTACCCGATGGGAGTGAACAAACTCCTATTGCTCACCCATCGTCATTGCTGCCACATCATGAGTGATGTCACCTATGGGAAGGTTCAATTGCCCTAGAAAGTAAGAGCATTGGAAGATGCTAAGCTCGCTAAATTGAACGTTTATCCACCCAGCCCAAGTCAACTCATCCTCTGCAATCATGTCGATAAGAGTAGAGGAACCACCTCGAACCCAGTCTAACTACTATGGGCTATACATGTCAACTTAGTGGTGAGGACGCCCACCACTTCCTCGTGTCTCGTGCCAAACTCAAAATGAGTGAGCATGGGGCTGAATCTGATGACGCCCTAACTGGCAGAGCACCCTGCTAATTTGTTGAAAGTGGCAATGGTTTCAGTAGTGAAACTAGACGCGCCAATCAAATATAACCTAATTGCAAGCTATCTCGGGAACATCCTCGTGCTCATTTTCAGTATACGGGGCCAGATCACCTGAAAAGCCAAAAGTGAATAAGTAAATTGGGAACTCAACAAATGAGAAAAGAGTTGTGCATATGGAAAAGAGACTACTTAAGCAAGGACTAGCATCCTCCATGAATAGTCCATATGATAGGTTAGGTCGATAGGATACAATTGGTTCCAAATCATATAGACATATGCTAAATGAATGAATACAATTCGTTGTGGTCAATTGTTTTCCATCCTCTAGTGTGACCAGTACTCTCGAGAAAGAACCGTCATCACACAACTTGATTTGGCAAGTAAAGGAGTTCTATGATTAAAGAGCGGGATGAGGGGGTGAACCCTTCTTTTGCCAAATCGGTGTTTACCTTTTAGTCGAAGAGTATGTGTTTGTATACACCATATGAACTCCAAAAGTGTAAGCTCATTATTTAATCTTGCTCTGATTTAGGGCCAAAACTTTCATCTTTTGCAGTAGGGCCCAAGGTTTGTGTGGGATTTCTAGTTCGGATTACAAACCAACTTTGCTAGCGCATGCACACTTATTGACACATGCATGTTAGAAATCTCAAATGTATCTCTCCAAGCTTTAGAAAGATTTACTAAGTTACTCATGTCCAAGAAATCTATAATAGTAGTTTTTTTCTAAACAGTAGTCATTTAATCAATATTAATTGTTTTATACATCTAGGAATTACATAAAATGGAATTAGTCTTGGCCTTAGTTAAAGAGGTGGAAAATCGAAGCCTAGTAGATATATTGATTGTGAGTTCTCCATGGATGCTCTAAAGATTACTACTGAGGTAGTGTCCTTTCTTAAGAAAATGCACCCAAGCCATGAGACACACTTGAGTAGGCGTTGACTGCAAATTTGGTTGAATTAGTTAATGCATCATGGGCCAGACTAATTTCAATTTCCCTACTTATTAAGTTTTCACTTGCATGTAGGGTGGATGGCATTACTTTTGAATTTCTTGGATTTTTTCAAATTTTTTGGCTTCTAGTATTTTCTAATTTTTTTGGTTTTTTTGCATTTTATATTTTTTTTTGTTTTTATGGATTTTTAATGGAAAAGTATGAGTACCTATCTCAGGCCTTACCCATTCTGAGTGTACCCTACGATCGTAGGCGTGTCTCTTGTATCATGGCTACACCTTTTAGGATCTTTGGTCCACACATGAATCCTTAATAGTATGCCATTCCCTAATCTATTTGGTCGTTGAATACCCAGTGCTACTTACTCTTTGCCTAGGTGTGAAAACCAGATAGGGGGCCTTGAAGTACAACAAGCTCTCAACGTTGGCTTTAGTTTAGGTTCCACTCACTAGTGCTTGACTATAATGCGTTTTGGATATTCCTGAGGTTTGTTTTTTCTTTCGGCCTTTTCCTTTTTCTTTTTCCTTTTTTTCTTCTTTTTTTTGGGTTTCCCTCTCTTGTTGTTTCTTTATAAGTGCCTGCCGATCACTTCCATCCAAGTTTACACTATGACAACACACTTAATTGGTCATGCTCTCACTTCCATTTTGAGTACCCACCCTTCACAACCTTCTAGATTTACACTATGACGATGTACTTGAGTTACATGCTCTCCCCTATTTTATGTGCTTCCTAGCTTGGTTTGTTTTGGTACACTCATCCATTACTACCTTCTTGAATTTATGCTGGGATGCCACGCTATACTGGGTGAGCGGGTTTTATGATTTGCCTAAGCTCCGAGCTATCCTTTCTCTTACCTCCCCATGTAGTGTTTGTATGTGGACAAGACAAAGTATGGGTCACCTCGAGCATTCATCTTCCTATAGGCTTTGAGAACGACCTTCCTTCCAACTCAGTGTTAGGCTTTAAGTCCCTCCTAGGCTTAGGCATGCTGATCAAGAGTGGTACTTTTTCAAGTGCATTGTTGTAATACCAGTAAATTCATTTTGTAATTATTTATATTTTTAATGAATTTATTTCTAGACGGTGTTACTGTTCTCGAGACCCGATGTGTGATATTGTGATTTTGGGATTAGGCCTCGTGCACTGGTTTCTATTTGTGTGTTCCTATGCTTGTCCCCACGTGGCTGGCACTGTGTGTGGTTGACACTATACGTGTGGCACTGTGCTTGTAGGCCCATTTGTTGGTCTGTCTGGGGCCCATGTTTGTGGGACGGTTGGTGAGGCTTGTAGTTGGCCTCGTGCTGGGAACGGATGGTTATGTGTGCAAGCTTCGTGTTTGGAAGGTGGAGGCTGGTTGGTGTGTATGCACGCTTACCTTCCTCCCTACGTGGCTATTTAAGCTGAGCCACACTCCCCATGCAACAACCCATCCCTTCCCTTCTCTCTCGTGCCTCCTCTTCCTCCCCGAGCACACCACCCTTCATTCCCCTCCACTCCACCGTCTCGCTCTCTCTCTCTCCCTTCCTTCCCCTCTCTCTCTCTCCCTCCACTTACCCCCTTCCCCACCTCACCCTCTCCCTCTTCCCCTTTCTCCCCTATTGCCTCTATTCGATGTGCTCGAGGGTTGACGACGACATGAGGTGGCGTGCGGCGATGTGTGGATCTCCTGTGTGGTGCCCCCTGAGGTCGTGGAGTGGCCAAGGATGCCTGGGATCACTAGAGTTGGTCAGAGATTGGAGTGGATCGTTGGAGTGCGTTCTCAGGTACACACCTCACCCTCATGTTGTAAAAAGCATGAAAATGGTAGAACAATGATAGGAATGCATGAAACCTAGGTAAATTTACATTCCTAGAATGTATTGTGAATTTATGATGATTTATGGTAGAATTTATGGCCATTAATGGCGTTGTGTGATTTTGGGTCATTTTCGACCCCTATAGCTTCTCGAATTTATTTCTCCTCTCATAATGAATGGATTTTGGTTTTGTTTGTGTGGATTTGGAGTAGACTTGAGGGTCTACAATATATGTTTTAGTTGGATTTTGTGGTACTTGTTTTTAGGGTCCGTTCCCTGGTTCCATTTTGGGTGATTTTGTGAGCTTGAGGGTGGAGGTTGTTTTCTGCTCTTGTAGAAAACAACATACTAAATCATTTTGGTACACCATTTTTCTATTAGTTTGGTCCTCTTGGTGTACGTTCGGTTGACCAAACCAAATCGGACTACCGAATCAGGGATATTCGATCGACCGATCTAGCTTTCGGTATGTTGTTCCATATCTCGAGTGTTGACTTGTACCTAGTTCGGACAATCGATCCTTTTTGGTCGATCGAATCAGGGAATTTTGGTATTCCGTTTTTTAAAAACGGTTTGTCAATTCGGTATGTGGTGATTTTTGGCTTGTTGGGCCTGGTTTGTCAGTCTTGGTGGTTTTGGAGAAAATGATTTTCGAAATGATTTTCAAGGAAAAAATTAATATTTATTTGTTTTCTGTTGTTTTTCGTAAGGTGTGTATTGGGTGACTTTCGTCTCTCACGCTTGTTTGTCTTGGTTTTGAGTTGTAGGTGCAGGCATGTAGATGGGTATTAGCATAGTGCACATAGCCCAGAGTCTCGTAGCCACACACAGGTTCCTGGTAGTTGATATTCCTGTTTAGCTTTTAATTTCCTATAATTTAAATTATTTTAAATTATTATGGAAATTGGAGGCATTACAATTGCATTCTAGGGATCAAACAGATTTTTCCCTCTTGAGACAGTTGATAGGTATGGCCTGGATTGCAGCCACCACGATGTAAGATCCTTACTAGTTTGGCGTTGACTTTTCCATTGAATGTGGCTTATTGAAAGGTAACACCTCCTTAGATTATAAATTGCCTATGTTGAGTTTATGCTCAATTTTTTTCTCCTTTTATTGCCTATACTAGGAAGTAAATTTCTAGAAAGCAAATGAAAGAAAATAAAATGCAAGAGTTAAAAGCAGAAAAAATTGTATTTATAGAGCTAGGGGATTTGCCCTTGGAGTTTCCTTCTATATGGAGGCAGTCCATCGTGGTCATTAGCTGGTGGCCTCGACCCTTTCTTCCTCAGAGGGGCAAGGCTGTAGTTCATTGAATAAGGTTGCTAAGCTATCGAGGGTGTTAGTGGCTTCTAGTTTGGCATCCTCCAAGGGTGGTTCAGATGCATTGTTGGTTTGAATGTCTGGAGTTGGAGGAATCTCTTGAGAGTTCGGAAGAACATCTGAAACTTGGAGAGTGGTGTTGAGTGCTCATTCTAAGTGGAGAGGAGAGACTTGGGTTGTTTTCTTCAAATTTGACCAATGTGTGTGCAAAAAGAACTGGTTGAAAATTGCTTGAGCTTCTTCCTAACTACGAGCAACCTTAACTTTGCGTTGGAAATCCTTGAGATCTACCTTATACTCCTAACTGACATACTCATCATTTGAACTATCCTTTATAGTGGGCATATCTAGTTCTGCACCATTCTTGAACTATAACCCATCTGATATGAAGTGATTTGTTAGTGACTAGGTTAGTGGGTTGGTGAGGTCCTTTGATAGGTGCCATGGATATCCCAAACTCATGCCATTATGATTCTTTAGGGTCTTGAGCACGTCTTTCATTCCTTGTTCCTGATGGCCTAGTCCTTTCCCAAGCGTGTAGCCTATTCGAAGGAGGAGCTCCCATGGTTTCTTCATGTACTTTGGGAAGTTCTAGTGGGTTGTATTTATGCCTTGAGGGTTAAAGATTTGTCTAACATTATCCACAACCTCAGTAACTGAGCCCTTGCTCCAACCACCACTACACGCAATGGCACCACACGGCTTGCTATGGGAAGCCACCATGCGATGCAACCACTTGTTGCGGCTGCACCCATACCCAATGGCATTGCAGGGCCCTTGCCTGACCCAGTGGCTATCTAACCCTATCCTCCTACTATTTCATCGTCATACGCAAGCACGATGGAGAAATCATATGACAATGAAATCATCTCAAATCATATGACAACGAAACAAAACCATTTCGTCGAAATCATCATCGAATTCCAAACCAATAAAATAATATTTATACAATTAACAAGAATTGGCTCTTGATATCACTTGATAGACCCTATAGAACTTAATCGTCATTACCATGTGTAACCATACCAGAACCGACCTTTCGCAGCAAGGGTACGCGTGAAGGACCGAAAAGGTCACGGCGAAAATGGTGAATCCGAGGAAGGACGCTCGACTCCAAGACACCAAAGAAAACACAAAAAAGAAAACGATAAGGACAAAACAGAGTCGCCACCTAATCTTTTTAAAGCCAGAAAGACGAGGAAAACCAGATGAGATAAAATGCGTGAGAAAAACAATTCGAAATGAATGCAAATGTATGCATGAATGAGCGTACATGCTCCGTGCCTAATGGATGCAACACATTGGTCATTGTGGGCTAGAGAAAGGGTAAAGACTCCTATTACTCATGGAGAAGGTGTTAGGCACCCCCATGCGCCTAAGAAATCGGTCTTTCTAGGCTTTCACTCGCTTGTGTGTGTCGCCAATGCAAATGATCATGTATGCTTGCTAGGACTAAGATGTACGTATACCATATGCCATGCTGATGTGAATGAAGTGCAAGGGGGTAGGAATGATATGACTTAAGTGTGCTCAAAAACGCTATGTGAATCTTAGACCATTGGTCAAAAGGATCTGACATAGTAATAGTCATCGCCCCTAAATGCAAGTGTGTCATAACGCATGATGCGGATGTCATGGTGCCTGAGGAGGATTTGGGGCAAGGTTGTATAGTGATATGAATGTATGTGATTAAGTATGAAGTGCTAAGAGTAAGCAATGTGGTGTATCATGCATGATGGTGTAAGTCATAAGAATGATTAATGTAGATGCAAGTGCATGTGCCTGGATGCATGGATATGTGGTGTAGAAATGGACGGGATAAGTGGGTAAGGGCTTAGGCCAGCTGCCTGTTTTGTCCCTAGTAAACCCGTGAATGTCCACTGCACAAGTCCGTTGCACAATCGGGGCATGCATGCTTGAGACAGAATAGGGCAGCGAACTAGTGAGTTTTGCCCTTGCTCTAAGGGGGATGTAATGGTGCAAATGGCTAGCTAAATGCATGGAGATCTAGAGTATTCTACCATGAGTAGATGCATGCCATGGGTTAGGACCTAGGATGCGTGGATATGGGGTGGTGGAATGAATGAGGTGGGTGGTGCCAGAGCTTAGCCTGATAGCTTGTTCTGTCCCTGGTGGAACTGCACATGTCGCACGCGCAACCACGACGCGCATGCCAGAGACAAAACAGAGCTGCGAGCTTTGTTGACTTGCATACCCACATGCCGTGACCCTAAAATGGATGTTATGCATGCATGAGCTTGAGGGGGTGCTAGGGAATGTTCCTACATGCTTGAATGTGAAAATGGCCTAGTGGATGCCTTAACCAACCTACACCGCTGGAGTTGGGTTTCAACGTCGCCGAAGGTGGGGAAGACGACGTGTGTGGCCAGAATGCATGGTGAAATGAGATGTAATTATGCAAAGGATGACATGACAGAGGTGCCGGATAAAAATGAGAAGAAAAATAAGCATGTATGGCAAGGGAGGTGGTTACTTGTAAGTGATGGGTTGTCTTCTCCGGTGGTGGCTCACGACAACGTTTTCTCCAGTGACTGGCGCACGACGGTTGTGAAGGCGAGTCCTGGGGGTTGTGGTGTTGTCAGGGATGGCTCTGGGAGCGTAATGTGGAGGCTGGTTGTGGTGTTGGTGGTTATGGGATAGAAATGGGTGTTCTGGCAGGAGTGGAGGTGTGGTGATGGTGGTGGATGCCCAGGGACGGCTGTTGGTCAACTTCGGGATGGCTGGAGCTTGGGGTTGGGTTCCAGAGGGGCCAGCAATCCAATAGAGGGGACTCGTGGCTAAGGGGTGGTCATTTGGAGAGGCAGATCGCGTGTGCAACGAGGTGGTGTGTGGGTTGCCGGCGCTGCAGACTGCAGGGTGGCAGGGCATGTCTCAGGCGTGGACTGTGAAACAAGGCTAAGTGAGGGTGTGGCAAGGCATGGCTCGAGTGTGTCGGTGTGGTGGTGGCAGAGGTGTGGCTGTGGCAGGCAGTAGTGGAGTGACACAGCCCCATGGCTCGTACAAGGTACGATGACAACGATGGGTCAAGTGGCTCGCGTAGGACAGTCCTGATCCTTACGTGCATTCACGACGCGCAATTAGGCCACGCATCCCACTGGCACAGGGCACACAGGTTGGATTCTGGTGTTGGGCTTGGTGTTTTGGGTTTGTAGGTCAGTGTTTAGGGTGTTAAGGTTGGATTTAGAGTAAAATAGGGGTGGAGTGCCTCATTGCCGCTGAAGCAAGCTATTCCCGAGGAATCCACTGCGAATGGCTGCCAAAATGGCGTGTCTACATCATATCGATGTTTTTGATGCGAAAGTGTCTATTCAATTCCCACAATAACCACCTCTACTCTTATGTCACAAATATCCTTTAATACATCTTTCTCGCTGGTAAAATGCTAATAATGGGTGTTGGAGAGGGAATATCATTATATCAAGAATCCACCTAGAATAAGGATGAGGAACGAGAGCAAGTATCCATCCCATATATATATATATATATATATATATAACACACACACACACACATATGTAATATGTTTTGAAGGTCATATAGGCATTTGAGATTACAACCGCTAGAATTACCATTATTTTTGGTAGGCGTTAATATTTGAACGAAAGATAGTTGTTATTCAATTTTTGTCATATCTATGTCTATACTATATTATTAATTACTACTTTGAGAAGAAAAGAAAGGTATGTTACCTAAACAATGATCATTAACAAGAGTCGGTAGAGTTTCTTATATGGTTGTTATGTTGAAACTTTAGATATGAGATATGTTTATATAACACACTCTATAGTTTTATTATAATATCTTTCAAATACCACATTATTTAATATCTTTACACAATTAAACCAATCCATTAATTTAATTAAGTCACATTATGTTAGAAATTAAGATTTTAGATTCAACAATCGTCCCTACCATCTTTGGGTGATACACTCGGGAGAGATCAATGGAGGAGCATCGCATATAAAACTTATTCTCTGAAGCACAAAAATCAGAGAATAAGTACCCCATAAGTTGATGGGTGCAAGCAAATCTTTGTAAACTAATACAGGTACCTTACACAATCATTCCTTGCTGAGGCAGGCAAATTTCACGCACATGAACAGATACCCTGTAAGTTGATAAATGGGTCCACAACTACACTGTTCACATGTATATGCGAGTATGGCATGGACCGCACCCGAAAACCCCTCTGATGAGACATAGATAATCACCATATACGATACGGTATCACTGGGAAGATCACAGATTCACTTATAGAAAACTTTGTTGGGCGTGAGAATTGGATAAAGTAGTTGTTTGTTGGAAGAGCACACATGGAATTTATTTAGTTCACGGAAAGGAGCTTGTGATGAAGCAACTTGCCCACTTACAACGTCATGGAGGGTACCGCAAGGATCGAATATCATTGTATGTTGGTACCAAACTTGTCGGTTCAAGAGAAGCAAATTTTAGGACGTCACATGTGGTAAGTTTTTCACAATATTTCCTATAGGTACTAAATTTTATTAACATTCTTGCAAGTGCAAGTAACTCCTAAAAGGTGCCTTACTACTCATCTAGTGCAATATTATTCTGCAGATATGATTAAGATAAGTTAGTAATCTAGACTAAAAGTTGCAAGATATGTACCCTTCTGTCATCAGCATGGCCATGCCAAGAAAATCCAGGAAGGTCGTATCCGTTGTATTAGGATAAAGTCAACAGCGCAACAATGACAAAGGTTTTTTAATTTTTTACAGTAGTTGTATTGTTGCGATGAAATAGCTAAGATTTTAAGCTCTTCGTTTTTGAAATACGCTCTGACTGTAGCAGATCACAACCTTGGAAGAACAATCATACAAAGCTAGTTATATTATCACTTTCAAAAAAAAAGGTCATACAAATCTAGTGTTAGCTTACCATGCAAGAAATTGTGTTAGTGTGGTGGTTTAGCTCTATTTCTGCTAATACAAAGAAAACTATAAACCTAATATGATTTTGGACAAGGGCGGATGTAGGTGGGGGCTAGTGGGGGCTTTGCTCTTAATAGACTAAAAAGAAAAAACACTATAGTATACATATTATTGTGTAAATAACCTACATATAAAATCATTACTATTGTAATCTCTTTTTAACTTCTTCCCCTCGTAAAAAAAATATATGTTGATGATTTTTAAAGTTGTCATATTTTTCTATTATAATTATGATATCAATTATTTTTACAACTACTTTGATAATTTATTTTTTATAGCCTCCAAAATGAAAAATTTCTAACTCCACTGATTTTGCACTTTCCACTACTAGTCAATCGAACTTACATTCAATGTCCCCGATAGCAGAGTCAAGCAGAACACATCTATTCATGGTGGAACATTGCACACTCTAGTCATGCATCTGACACTGGTCTGCACTACATTTGTCCTACTTCATTAACCTACAAGGGAGTGTTAGCATGGTGTTACCTTGTTTTTGCTAATTGAAAGAAAAATATGATATATAATCATAATGGTGTCAAAGAGTCAAGTCAACCAGTTGCCAACCTTTTTTGACAATTTAGTGTTATGACTAAAGTACTACTAGTAATTTTGCATTTTATAAGGACACACCGTAAGGACTTAACAAAGATAAATCATCACACAAACTTTTAATAAGGACAAATAACAAGGACATGATGAGAACATGTCCTCGTAATATTTTGGTGAGGATTTAGTGAGAATATACACTCATTATATCCTCACGATACAACATTAGTAGAATTTCTAGATTTAACTAAGAAATTAGTGAAATCATGTCCTCACTAACGTCCTTGCTAAATCTAACCTAAAATTTTCAACCATGGGTATTTTTTCCCCATTTCTTCCCTCTTCACCTCTCGTGCACCCTCTCCGCCTCCTCCCTCCTCCCTCAACCTCCCCACTGTGCGCCTCTTGCCTCCTCACCATGCGCCTCTATCTCCATCTCCTACCTCCTACCTCCTTGTCGTATGCCTCCACCTCTGCTTCCTCCCTCAGCCTCCCTACCTCCTACCTCTGTCTCCTAGCTTCCCTGTATCCTACCTCCTTGCCTCCAACTCTGTCTTTGCCTCCTCGCCATGCACCTCAGCCTCTTGCCTCTATACATTCCCTATTCTTTGTTTTTTTGGTTTTTTTTCTATGTCGATTTTAATCAATATTATATCACTTGAAAGAATACACTAAAGTTTATGAAAATGCATGTTGTGTTAAGCTTCAATCTATGATCAAATGTTCAACTTTACATAAGCTTATGGAAATCTACCTAGACATGGAAATCGGGTCAGGCCGGCCCAGGCCCGCTCGGCCCAGCTCGGGCCCGATCCAACCCGGGCCCGGAAAAATCACTCGTGGGCCGGGCTTGGCCCGGCCTGGCCCCCGGACTAGGCCCAGTTTGGCCCACGGACCAGGCTGGGTCGGGCCGGCCCGCGCACAGTGAAGAAAAATGCACTCAGCCCGTGGGCCCGGCCTGGATCCAAGCCATGGACCGTGCTGGGCCAATGGCCTGTTGCGGCCGGGCAGCCAGCGGGCCGACCCAGCCCGAATTCCATGTCTAAATCTACCTCCATGCGTTCCCTATTCTTTGTTTTTGTTGCCAGTTTTTTATAGTTATCATGCTACTATTTTCTGGCATGGTAATTTCTAGTAGGAAATTACATAACAGGAAATAGACACATACATGATGATTACACCATGCATGGGTCTTCAATTTTTTTAAATTACATAAAAATGCAAAACTTACAAAAGAACATCCAGAATACCAGAAATTTTATGAACAATTTATTATTAGCATTTTGACAAATTCTAAATAGTTGACAGTTTGTGGTACCAATGAGAATATTATGCTCACGAAATACAAATATTTTGTGGAAGGAAGAACTTGATATGAGAATGGAAAATACAAATAATTAGACTTCAAGATTGTGTAGCTTAAACGATTACATGATTGTAAGCAAGGGCCATTAACACAACACCCCTCATAAGATTTGCCCACCATATTGTAACTTGTAGGCAAATCTAATATTCACTTAGTAGTGAATTTAGTGATACTTATGATTGACATGAGAAAAAAATGGAATGATATATCATGCAAAGCTAAACACCCACTTGTTGTTTGCAAACAATTTTATCATATGCCCTAAGTTTGCTAGAAATGAGAGTGGGAATACAAAAACTGCTGTACCAACCAACACCGAGTCCAATAGAATAGAGCGTATGCCAACTACCAATAGTTAACTACATTTCTCCATGCTTGTATAAATATATAATGTATGCCAATTTTAGCTTCATCCACAAACAAAATGTGGAGAATGTGTTGCTCTTGTATTTTTTGTGTTATGTTTTGTTTTTCCTAGATAAAGCATTCTTTATAGTTTCTAAATGCTTATTGTGCTATAATATTTTACTTTGTAATAAATCAAAGCGTGGGGTAATTTAAACCCAATTACATAATATATCAAGAAGCACTATGCACACATGTGCACTATAATAAATTGCATATCAGAAGTCAAGTACGTGTCCTTGGCACATCAACAATGTGTGTGCACCACATAAAGGAATTTCATCACCTTTCATGTGGTTTCTTGAGTATTATGAGGAGATTTCATCACCTCTCACATCGGTGCATGTTTTCCTTTTTTTTGTCGATGTGTTTTCTTACAAGTAAAGGTTATTAGCGGTTAGGATTTAGAAATTAGGACTAGGATTTAGATATTAAAATCATACTTGAACTAATTAAAATGGCTATCATTATAAGTGTGGTCGCTTACTCGTTGAGGTTGACATTAATTCTTAAAAATTACATAGAACTTATACAACCATCACAAATGCACGGATGAAAGTGATAATCAAAATCAAAGTATCCTAAAATACTAAGCATGCATCATTCATCATTATAGACTAATTTGCCCTAAATTGCTAACCAAGCATCATTCATCATTATATATATATATATATAGGGGACATCACTTATTAAACAATATGATGTGGGGATTTCATCATCCTTTCCTTTGCCCACAAACTATATAACTATCCAAATCATTAGGCGTCACAAGACCTATAATAAAATGAATGTAGTCATCGACCCCTACAGACTTACTAATCCTAAAACTAGATAACTCTCAACTGTCTAATTTTAGGACTACCTAAGATAGATTAGTTTTCTTAACTAACAAACAAAATCTCACAAATTAATGTCAACTTTAATAAAAAAAAGTTGTAATTTCACATCTCATCATGTTATAAATATGATGCTTCTCTTTTAAAAATTCCTAATTTCTCATCTTATTGAGTCCTTGAAGGATTAACAAAAATTCTGTCACCTTCCTAACAATAGAATGTTGTTAGTTGTCGTACCATCTGTCTTGAATTTTAACAACAGAATCCTAACATTAGGATTGGTTGCATCTAATGCGAAAATTTATATATTGTTATTGCACTTCTCAATTAAGTAGCATTTAAGTAGGGTTAGTAGTCAATCACACTAGGAACTTGTAACGCCCCAAACTTTCCATAAAGATTTAAAACAATTTAAACTACGAGAAAAATTAAAGATAAACAGAAGATATAAAATTACCTGGAACCTGTGTGTGTAGCTACAAGACTCCAATCTATATGCACTATGCTAAACCTTCTGCGCGCCTGCACTTGCAACCTAAAAACACAAGGAAAACGTATAAGTGACAGAAGTCATCCAGCATGCACCCCACCAAAACAACGGAAAATAAAACTATAATTAAATTTTTTTAAAATTTATTTCGCAAACTATTTTCTCGCCAAAACCACAAGTAGGCTCTACTAGCCCAAAACCACAAGTAAAGGCCTTCAATGGCCAAAACCACATACAATGAGTCAGGAAGCCCGACGTTAGGTAACCAAACTTTGGCCATAAGCAGTCCACCGAAGAGTAACCAACGGCGTCTGTACTACCACGACGTGCCACCCTATGCAGGAGTCGTGTCGTCCCACGATTTTCCCACCTAGAGAACCCTCACCAAGCCAACCCTTTCCTGGGAAGGCTGTCCTGTCTCTCAAGACACTACCAGCTACGAGACATGTGTCCCACCCACACTGGCCACCACAGGATATGCCTCCTTACGGCGTCCTCCACACACGGTGCTCAGAAGAGAGTGTTATACCTCTACACCGGATAACACCCGAGCTTCAGTGCTCACAGCAACAGTAGGAGTATCATACCTCCCCGTCATGACACAAGACACCTCAACTCGCGAACTACAACCCTAGCCTTGAGACAACAGTCAAGGAGTCTCCTACCTCTAGGACCTAACGTTCCTCAGCCTCATGTATCTTGACCCCCCAACCATGACCAAGGAGTCGTGCCCGACCACTCAAGAATGTCGTCACATTCCCTGGTCCCGACAACATGGTCCCACACTATCTCGGCCCACACACAGAAAACTAGGAAAACAATTTTCCAAAATGGGTCAACCATTAATTTGAAACCATTTTCGAAACCATTCTTATATCTTTGAAAACGCCTCCAAAACCTCGACAAAATGGCACATCAGGTGTCCCAAGGGATTACCACTGATGACCCATAATCCCATCTCAAATAAAAAAATCCGGAAAATCCTCAGAAATCACATTTTATAAACATATCTGGGTCCTGATTCGACATGCTGAAAATAGGTTTGGTATGCCGAAAATCTCTGGTTTGGTAGACCGATTTAGATTAGTCGACTAGATTAGGTCAATGGTTAACACTCAGGTCAAAATCGGCATGCCAAAATGGTTCGGTCGACCAAAATCCACTAATTCGGTTGATGGTCCAAAATCAAACAACCGAACTTCAACCAGAGGGCCAAACTAATAGAGAAACGGCATACCGAAATGGTTTGGTATGCCGATTTCTGCAAAAAACCAGAAAACGACCCAAACCCTACTACTCAAAATCACCCAACTGGAACTGACGATCGGACCCCCAAAATCAACACCAAAAATCTCACATAAAACATAAGATGTAGACCCTCGAGTCTACTCCAAATCCCAAAAAACAAAATCAATAACCGTTCAGTATGCATCAAGAAATAAAATCGCAAAGGTAGGAGGGTCAAAACGACCCAAAACACAATACCGGCATAAATGCTCATAAAATCACAATAAATTCTAGGAACATAAATTTACCTTGATTTCATGCAACCCTATCAATTTCTACCAATTTCATACTCTCTATACAAGGGTTGGAGATGCGTACCTACAAGGCGCATTCCGGCGACCCTACTCCAATCTTCGACCAACTCCAGCGACACCACGCATCCACAGCCACTCCATGACCTCAAGGATGCTACTCTGGAGCTTCGCGCACCACCGCACTCCACCGCACACTTCCATCAGCCCTTAAGCACACCGAATAGAGAGGACAACGTGGGGAGGAGAGGAACAGAGGAGGGAGAGTGAGAGAGGCGGGAAGGAGGAGGTGAGTGGAGGGAGAGAGAACTAATGGAGCGAGAGAGGGAAAAGTGGTGTGCTCGGGATGGAAAGGAATGCATGGGGAAGAAGGGAGAAGCTTGGGTCGTGCATGGCGGAGAGTCCTAGCTTAAAAAGCCACGCAGAGGGGGTAAGTGGTCCCGTGCATGTAACCAGTCAACCACGTGCATACCAACATTCCCTTAGCTGCTAGCCTCGCCAACCACCGCACGGACCCTACAATCCACCACAACCAAGAGACCAACTGCAAGCCTCAACAACCGGCCCACAACGCGGGACCCACATGGACCCACACTCGAGCCCCACACGCACAATGCCACAATGCATAGTGCCAACCACACATAGGGACACACAATCAAAAACCGACCCACGAGGCCCAAGTCCAAAAAAACAAATCTTCACAACGGGCCTCGAAACAGTAACACTTATTCAGGAAATAAATTCATTAAATTGTAAATAATTACAAAATTAATTTTACAGGTGTTATAGAACTATAAAAAATTCTTTCAATCCCTTCCTCCTCCAATTTATGTCTCACTCAGGCTTAACTACAAGGAAAGAATGTGCATAATAACAAAAAAGTTGTATGGAGAATCTGATACATCTGCATTGAGAGATACCGTCTTATCCCCTTAAAACTAGAGCAATGTATCATTTATAACTCATGTGATGTACTATAGATATTGAGTAAAAACCTTCAGTTAAAATAACTATGTTCCTCTACTATAGCTAACCCAAGATAAATGATTCTCACTAATTATAGATTGTCCTTCATAGAAGATCACTATTCATCTTATACAGTAATGCCCCTAAAAGCGCTACATATAAGTACTAGTTCTATCCAACAATAATTAATCAAAAACTAATTAATAATAAGAAGAAAACTCTACCTAACCACCTATAACCTGTGTACGGCTAGTGGCTCCAATCTACGTGCACTAGAACTGAACTACACCTCTAATTAGTACCTGAGAACAAAATATTAAATAAAACATGTGAGTGACCTCAAGTCACCCAATATGCATCCACCAAGAAAAGCAGCAGAAAAACCACTAGAAAACTAGAGATATCGATTCTCAAAACATAAACAATAACAATAAAACCCATTCATAAGTTCCCTAGAAATTTGCTTTCAAATCATGCTTTTCTCAAACTCATTTTCTTTCTGAAATTTTGATTAAATCACTTTGATGCATTCTAGAGATACAAATCCAAAACTAGATTCCAACCCAAACACCAATCTACACAAAGCTAAAATCATAATTAAATCAAGGCTGGAAACTAGCCTAAATCACTAATCTTGTCGTAGCTAGAATCTGATTAAGTCCATAAGCCAAATCTCAAGTCGATTCAAGCTCAAAACTAAACACACATCTCAAGTCAAAACCAATAGTGCTACCTTGGCCAAAGGTGACTTAGCCACAAGCAGTCGGTAAGGTACCAACCCTGACCCAACTACACTACCACGGTAAACCTCCCCATGCTGAGGGTACGATTGTCCCGACCAACGAGCCTTACTTTATCACATTTATTTTCTCATAAGCACTGGGATGCATTCTCTAACACCCCAAGTGGTGTTCGGACACCCAGGTCTTTATTCCTAGGCCCAGCCAACACCGTCTCACAGGGTAATGTAGGCCTTAACCTTGATAACCACGCCTTCGGACTAGTAACCAATCTCATTGAGCCTTATACCCATATTGATAACTGCCCTAAAGCTATGTGGATCCAGAAAAACACGAAAATCCTTTTTAAACATGCAAGTTCCTTTTCAAATTACTTTGAAACACTTTCCATTACAGGAATCATTTTCCCAAAAATCATGATTTAAAGAATAAGGATTTCCACTAAAAAATCTTATTAAATTATTATATTTAAGCCATTAAGATTCAACTTCAAAATTCAGAGATTAATGGCCAAGGGACCTAATTTGGCAAACCGAACCAATGTCGATATGTCGAAATCTCTTGTTCTGACATACCAAATGCAATCGGATGTCGAACCAGGCGACTATCATAAAAAGTCATCTGCTCTGAACTAAGATCCCTGAAATGGAAGCCTTAGGCAAACCCATTTCCGATGCTCCAAAAAACTTGCAAAAAAGATAAAAACGTAGTATTCCAAGTCTGTTATCATTTGGGATAAGTTTCATTAAAAACCATTAGGCATAGCCCGAGATATCAAAATCAAAATCTGAAGAACACATTCAAGATTTCTATAGTACATGTATGAAAATCTCTATGAAAAATCTACTAAAATCACAGATAAATTATGAAAAATTCATGGATTCATGAAAAAAAATTTGATATTGTGACCATGCCGACCCGAGGGTCCGGCGCGTAGTCGCACCAAAGGGAAGGAGATCACAGTCATGCTAAGATGGCGAAGGCACAAGGAAAGATAAAAGAAAAAGAAGTGAGGAGTCACCACCTAGTCTTTTAAGGGAAAAACGAGGAAAACCACAAAAAGATGAATGCCTGAGGTGAAGATGTGAAGGCTGGATGTCTGCTAACAAGAGGATGGGTAAGGATTCCTATTACGCACGAGCAAGGTGTTAGGCACTATCATACGCCCGAGAAACTCAGTCTTTCTAATCTAATTGCTTGCTAAAGGCTAGATGGATGCTTACTAAACCTGGATCATGCTCTAATCATGCTAATATGTATGCTATGGCAAAACTGGATGGATGTGCAAGATGATGTGTGAAAACTACGAAAAAATCCACATGCATTGACAAAATCGCAGAAAATCACATGAAATGACGAGGTTTTTGTAAGGAACGCCTCGAAAAATCATAATGATGTCAAAAGGATGAAAAGTCGAGTCAACCCACGTCCTCAGAATCATGAAAAAGTCGTGAAAATCAAAAAGGGGAAAAATAATCCGTGGTGGAGTCAATGTCAGCCTTCATGCTTATTAATGTACGCCCTCGGGCGATGAAATCTAAATCAAATCAAAATCTGAAATGTAGGATTAAAGCAAATCAAATCGAATATTGGATAAGAAACTTTGAAGACAAAGTGAAGAAGGAAATCCACGAAGGAAAGGCATGGGATGCCAACTCGATAAACAGGGATGCAAATGCGAGGAGAAATAATATGAAATGTATGGATAAATGCCTAAATGTGCAAAAATTCTAAAGAATGGCTTAGACAAGGACTATGCAAAACTGAGTGCAAAGATTGAGATGTATGCTCATGAATTGGAGACACAGGGGCAATTTGGTCATATCCCTGGTCGAATATGATAAATGCTAGCATGGGAGTGATGCATGGCCTAAGTTATGTCAAAATGTGTTTCTAATGTCCAAAAGATGTTATTTGCAAGAAAACATGGAAGAGAAAATCAACAAAATGATGTGAACACAATTAAGGACAAATATAAGGGCCAAAATGCAAAATTCCCAAAAAGGAATGAGAATTCGGATGAAGAACATGTTCATGACCCCTATTCTAACATGCAAATGATAGGTCCAATGTCAATGTAGCACTGGGATGTAAAAGTTGCACTTGGATAATTTCCTGAAAGTTCAGGGTCTAAAGTGTCAAATTCACACATAACTGCAAATGTGACCAAAATGTGAGGCTAAGGATCAAATCTCAATGAAAACATATTTTTTAAATGGAATCAATGGTTAGATGCACAATATGAAATGCAATGAGTGTAAAATATCCCAAAATATGCAAGAAAACATTTAAAACCCTAAATAATGGATTTAGAAATAATCTAAGGGCCTATATGTAAATTGTATGCTTAGGAATGATTTGATGTGAATCTAGGGACTTTTATGCAAAATATCTAGAGCTGGGGTGATAAAAATAGGGGTTTTATACTAGTCAGTGCAATTATGAAGTTTTCTAAGGTCTAAGATGCAAAATGTGCAAGGAAAACTCATTTTTTATAGTTCTAGGGGCTTAATGCAAAAGACTAGGACCAAAATGTAAAGAAAATTCCATTTTTATAATAGTCAGTGTGATTGTTAAATATTTTAGGGCTTAGATTGCAAATTTCCTAGAGAAAAATCATTTTAAAAGATTCCTAGAGCTAAATGCAAATGTTCAGGACTTAAATGTGATAAAAACTCAATTTTAATGATTATCAGTGTGATTTTTAAAATTCTCAGGGTCCAGAATGCAAATTTCATAGAGAAAATTTATTTTAAAAGCTTCAGGGGACCAATGCAATTGTTCAGGACATAAATGCAAAGAAATCATGGTTCTAGGGACCTAGATGTGATAGAACATGCAATATTATGTTAGGAATTAAAAAATAAAATATTCAGGGGGTCACATGAAAAATTTACAAAGAATATAAAGTATTTTAAAACGATAGGGACTAAAATGCAAATTTTTGGACCCATATGCAATAAAAAAGGATTTAAATGTGATTATTAAATAAGTTGAAGGATTTTTAAAATAAAAATAAAAAAAGAATTACAGTCACAGCCAGCGATTCGAAGGTCACCGGCGGCGACGGCCTGGGAGACCCATCCGAGCCTCTCCCGGTGGCTAATTGGAGATCAGAGGAGGGGGAAGCTGAAGGAAGAGATGGGGAAATAATCCAATGGCTCGGATCGAAACCCCGATGGCTGGAATGCGCGATCAATCTCCCTTCGTCGGTATCTTCTCCGGCGACGATGATTCCCACAAAGGCGCGTCCGAAGGCAGCGGCTCGACACGACAGAGGTCGGAGGAGCTTCAGGGGTGCACGGTGGGACTATGGAGTGACTCGGGCGTGGCTGGTGCGGCCAAAGGTGTTCCCCTCTTTATGAGCTTCGACGGCGATTGCGACGGTGGTGGGCACGATGTTGCAGCAGTGGGGCGCACGAGCGACGGCCGTGGGGGCACTTGGTAGTCCACTGGGAGACCTCCGGAGGCCTTGGTTTGATGCAGGCGTGACCACGGTGGTTTGCCCACTAAGTGGCTTTAGCGGCGACGTCGACGGCTGTGGCAGCGGTGGTGAGCGACGCGGAGATCGGGGGGGCTCCTCTAGAGTGGAGGGAGACCAGAGGAGGAGAGAGGGGAGGCCCACGGGGGCCTCGCCTGAGGCTCGAAGGCTCCGAGCTTCGCCGGTGGTGGTGAACCCACCACCGGAAGCGAAGGTGACGGTGAGCAAAGACGGGCTGCCCCGACCAGTTGCAAAATAAGGGCCTAGGGACCTAAGTGGGGTGCTATCAATTGAAGAAGAAGGAGAGAAAAGTTACCTAATGTGCAGGATGTTCCCCCCCGACGAGATGGGTCGATGGCGGTGTGCTCCGGTGGCTCTGGTTTACGCAAACAGGTGGCTGGTGGCTTGGGAAATTAGGTCTGGACACTCTCGCAGGTTGGTTATCGAGGGAGAAGGGCTTTGCTTGTTGGAGGGAAGGCTAGAAGCTTGCAGGTTGGAAGGTCTGAAGGTTCTCTCTTCTTTATTCCTTTCTTCTGGTCGTCGACGGCAAGGAGGGCTTTATACTCCAACGAGGCTCTCCGGAGCCGTCGATCCTCCTCCCTCTAGTGGGTGAACGCCGTTGGATCGGGCGTAAGTTGGAGAAGGCTGCCCAAAGATCACGGAAGTGGAGATCTGCTCCAGATTTCTTGGGATTACTTGTCGGAGTTCTCACTGAAAAATTAGGGTTGCCAAAATTATTTTTGACTTTTATAAGGTTTGAAATTGCATTTTTGAATTACACAGTATTGGACTTAATGGGCTTAGGGTTTTGGGTTTTTCTTTTGGTTTTTATTTTGGAATTTTTAGGCTTTTTTAGGGTTTTGACTTCAAATTTTTAATTGGATTTTGTGGGTTTAATTTAATTCCTTAATTTTGTAATTTAGGGTTTAATTAGGGTTTTGATTAGTTTAGGGTTTTTGTTTTGGGATTTTTAGGGTTTTGACTTTAATTTTTTAAATTAGGGTTTTGAATTTTAATTTAGGCTTTTTATTTATGTTTTAATTAAATTTGTGATTAATGTTTAATTTGGGTTTTGACTAGTTTAGGGTTTTTATTTTATTTTTATGATTTTAATCATTTTAGATTTAGGGCTTTGGATTTCGATTTGGAATTTGGGTTTAGTTAGGGTTTATGGTTTTAATTTAGGATTTTTGAATTTTAATTAGGTTTTATGTTTTTAATTTAGGGTTTTTGTGTTTTAATTAGGATTTTTGGATCGATTTAGGATTTTAATTAGGTTTTTATTTGATCAATTAGGGTTTTTATTGGATTTTAAGTGGATTTAATTTGATTTTACTTAATTAGGGTTTTTATTTGATTAATTAGGGTTTTATTGGATTTTAAGTGGATTTAATTGAATTTTACTTAATTAGGGTTTTTATTTGATTTTAAGTGGGTTTTTAGTGGATTTAATTTCACTTTGACTTGAATTAGGGCTTCTTTTTTATTAATTTGATTTTAAGTGGATTTTATTTGATTTGTTTGCTTTCAAGTTTAATTGGGTCAGAGTGGGCTAGTGTAGGCCGAATTGGGCTTGTGTGGCTAGGATTTTGGTGGTCGCAACCATTGCATCATCTGGAGGAGCCTGCTGCCAAGTGACCTCAAAATCGGGGTGTCTACAGATGCCCCTTCCTGAGCGAGATCGAAGGAATCGAGACCGATGATCAGGGTTGACAAGACACCTCACCTGAGTCTGTGGGAGAGTGATATTTGTTGTGGGGCCGTGAGCCACTTATTCGGCAGATGCACCGAAAAGTCATGACTCGTGGCCCTTGCATAATGCTGATGCAAAGGATGACCCTAATGCTGGGTAATGCATGAGGGTGATGCTGATGACGAGTGGGTAGCTCAACTCTCGGATGGGAGTGTAAGGGATCTCCTGACTCGTGCTGAGGGATGCCCAGGCAAGTTTGTCAGACTTATAGGCCGAGGCAAACCTGGCGAATGACGGATCTTCCGGTCCAGGAGAATGCATGACAAGATACCAGACTTGCCGACCGAGGATAGACTGATGACAGATGTCAACCGGATAGTCGGGGGATATCATCCCACTCCTGACAATATGACGGTTGTCAACCGAATAGTTCGGGGTATCAGCCCAAGAGAAGGAACATTAGGTAAGACTATCAAACTTGCAAGCTAAAGGACAAGGCATGGTAAGTTGATGGACCTACCGACCGGACAGTTCGGGTTATCAGCCCGATAATGAGTTGACGAACTCAGCACCGGATAGTTAGGGCTATCAGCTCGATAATGAGTTGATGGACTCAGCACCGGATAATTAGGGCTATCAGCCCGATGATGAGTTGACGGACTCATTGCCGCATAGTTAGGGCTATCAGCCCACTGATGAGTTGACGGACTCATTGCCAGATAGTTAGGGCTATCAGCCCGATGATGAGTTGACGGACTCATTGCCAGATAGTTAGGACTATCAGCCCGAGGATAAGGGCATTAAGATTCGTCCATCTGGGGCGAACCTAGGATAAGATCATCTATACCTCGCCTGGTCTAGGAAAGGATAGAAATGGCACTTGTTTGCTTTGAACAAGTCCCAGCAAGACATTTTGAGTTTCGTCCCAACTAGTACAGAAACCCAGGATGGCATCGTTTGTCCAAGTTAAGGCAACAAAACGATATTCCTGATTGTTATCTGGGTGGACCCCAACGCCAAGTCGATAGGCGGAAAGGGTAGCAGTTTGAGACAATTGAGCGCATGTTTCAACAATGGCAATTCTCTGTCAATCACAGTCATCCAAACAAGCTAGCAAATGTGTCCCAAAGAATTTATTATTGCAGTCAAATGATGTGATCACACTTATTTTCCAATCTGTAATGAACAAGCAGCTTAAAACAAGTGTCAATGGTCTGGGTCATCCCTAGGCCTCTTAGAGCCTCTTGCTTTCGGAAACAATATAGGACTTGGAATGGCTCCGCAGATCGACCAGGTTTCCTCCACTTCGGCTTCGTAGTCAGTTGAACAACCCTTGCCTTCTGTGACTGTAAGGTCGCTCGATCGGATGGAGCCAGTAAGCAGGCGCGACAGTTCCTTGGTCACTGCACAAGAGCTCAAAGGATATTCCAAGAATCAAGTTGGCACCGGTCCTTGAGCAAAGGAGTCTTGTCGGTAACTAAACTGCCGCATCACTCTGATTGGATGATATTCAACACCACCAATCAACCCTGGCAGGATAATAAGCTTCATGTAACCATCATTGAAGAAAGCTTCAAAGTTATGAGTTGTCGAAGGAATGTTGCGCCAGGTCACCTTGTCTTCTATTAACCTCTCCAGTCGTTTATATTCTCCACGGACTGATGTGAGAGTGTGGGCATGACTGCTTTGGAAATAAGACTCGAAGGCTGACTGCTGAGGGCGTAAGACTTTTCCAACCACACCTGTAGGAAGGCTCCACAACCATAGAAATGCCGGCACTGTCGCAATGATCGGTCAAGAGCTCGATAAATCTCTGCCAGGATAACAGGGGCCAGGTCTATCTGGCGGGTTATCACTGCCAAAGCAATTTCTACAACCTCGACGTTCACTACTATTCGGCCATGGCTAAACACTAGCTCGCCTAAAAAGCGGGCGATGAAGCCTTTCAACCATAGCTCATCGCCCAAGGAAGCATGCCTCTCGACCACCATGTCAAAGTAAATGAGTTGCAGCATAGGAGATTGCCCATCAGCACAGATTAGTTGACGACCGCAATCACCGGTCGACAGGCCAGTGAGCTCACTCAGCACAGAAGAATATCCGTCTCGCCTCATGAATACAGTGGACCCAATGAACTTTGGTAGACAACACACCTAGTGGACCTCTTCCAAAGTAGGAGTCAACTCGACCCTTCTGAAGCGGAATGTGTGATTTGCAGGCTTCCAGAACTGAGCGGCTGCACAAGGAAGTAACGGGAGACCTCCACATTTGCAATGTCTAAGAATTTCGTGGAGATTCCCCAAGCCCGCAGCTTGTCACGGTCATCACTTGTTAACTTTCCAATCCACGCCCGAAGGACCACCGAACATCTCACCAGCTGTAGACACCCCGATTTTGAGGTGACCCAGGAATGAGTGTCCCTATGTTGCTTTGGATGCGATCAGGTCTTAAACCGAGCCCCAAACCCATTAGCTAGAGCCCAAATCAGACATTTGCGAGCAGGGCTGGCGCACCAACTTGGCGCACCAAGGTGGCGCACCAAGTTGGCGCACCAAGCAGGCGCCCAGCTCTGGCTGTTGACCTTCCGCCTTCTGGGCTGTTACTCTTGCAAACGAATGTTCCAACGAATATTCGAGGCTTTT
>JAMKQA010022656.1:0-30530 GCA_024699735.1 Posidonia australis
TTTTTCCCATCCAAGGTTCGGTCTATTGGAACGAATCCTGGTGCCTTTTTTCCCATCCAAGGTTTGCTCTATTGGAACGAATCTGGTGCCTTTTTCCCATCCAAGGTTCGCTTTATTGGAGCAAATCTTGGTGCCTTTTTCCCATCCAAGGTTCGCTCTATTGGAACAAATCCTGGTGCCTTTTTCCCATCCAAGGTTCACTCTATTGGAGCAAGTTTTGGTGCCCTTTTCCCATCCAAGGTTCGCTCTATTGGAATGAATCCTAGTGCCTTTTTTCCCATCCAATGTTCGCTTCATTGGAACGAATCCTGGTGCCTTTTTCCCATCCAAGGTTCGCTCTATTGGAGCAAATCCTGGTACCTTTTTCCCATCCAAGGTTCGCTCTATTGGAACGAATCCTAGTGCCTTTTTTTCCATCCAAGGTTCGCTCCATTGGAACGAATCCTGGTGCCTTTTTCCATCCAAGGTTAGGTCCATTGGAATGAATCCTGGTGCCTTTTTCCCATCCAAGATTCGATCTATTGGAACGAATCCTGGTGCCTTTTTTCCCATCGAAGGTTCGCTCTATTGGAACGAATCCTGGTGCCTTTTTTCCCATCCAAGGTTCGCTCTATTTGGAACGAATCCTGGTGCCTTTTTCCCATCCAAGGTTCGTTCTATTTGGGTGAATCCTAGTGCCACTCCTTTTGCCTTTGATTTTCCCATCCAAGGTTCGTTCTGTTCAGATGAATCCAGGTGCCACTCCTTTCGCCTTTGGTTTTCCCATCCAAGGTTCGGTCTATTCGGACGAATCTTGGTGCCACCCTTTTCGCCTTTGATTTTCTCATCCAAGGTTCGTTCTATTTGGGAGAATCCTGGTGCCACTCCTTTCGCCTTTGATTTTCCCATCCAAGGTTCGCTCTCTTCGGATGAATCCTAGTGCCACCCCTTTCGCCTTTGATTTTCCCATCCAAGGTTCGCTCTATTCAGATGAATCCTGGTGCCACTCCTTTCACCTTTGATTTTCCCATCCAAGGTTCGGTCTATTCGGACGAATCCTGGTGCCACCCCTTTCACCTTTGATTTTCTCATCCAAGGTTCGTTCTATTTGCCCAAATCCTGGTGCCACTCCTTTCGCCTTTGATTTTCCCATCCAAGGTTCGGTCTATTCGAACGAATCCTGGTGCCACTCCTTTTGCCTTTGAATTTCTCATCCAACATTCGTTCTATTTGGGCGAATCCTGGTACCACTCCTTTCGCCTTTGATTTTCCCATCCAAGGTTTGGTCTATTTGGGCGAATTCTGGTGCCACTCCTTTCGCCTTTGATTTTCCCATCCAAGGTTTGGTCTATTTGGGCGAATTCTGGTGCCACTCCTTTCGCCTTTGATTTTCCCATCCAAGGTTCGGTCTATTCGGACGAATCCTGGTGCCACCCCTTTCGCCTTTGATTTTCTCATCCAAGGTTCGTTCTATTTGGCCAAATCCTGGTGCCACTCCTTTCGCCTTTGATTTTCCCATCCAAGGTTCACTCTCTTCGGATGAATCCTGGTGCCACCCCTTTCGCCTTTGATTTTCCCATCCAAGGTTCGCTCTATTTGGACGAATCCTAGTGCCACTCCTTTCGCCTTTGATTTTCCCATCCAAGGTTCACTCTATTGGAACGAATCCTGGTGCCACTCCTTTCGCCTTTGATTTTCCCATCCAAGGTTCAGTCTATTTGGACGAATCCTGGTGCCACCCCTTTCGCCTTTGATTTTTTCATCCAAGGTTCGTTCTATTTGGGCGAATCCTGGTGCCACTCTTTTCGCCTTTGATTTTTCCATCCAATGTTCGCTCTATTTAGACGAATCTTGGTGCCACTAATTTTGCCTTTATTTTCCCATCCAAGGTTCGCATTATTCGGACGAATCCTGGTGCCACTCCTTTCGCCTTTGATTTTCCCATCCAAGGTTCGGTCTATTCGAACGAATCCTGGTGCCACTCCTTTTGCCTTTGAATTTCTCATCCAACATTCGTTCTATTTAGGCGAATCCTGGTGCCACTCCTTTCGCCTTTAATTTTCCCATCCAAGGTTCGGTCTATTTGGGTGAATCTTGGTGACACTCCTTTCGCCTTTGAGTTTCCCATCCAAGGTTTGGTCTATTCGGACGAATCCTAGTGCCACCCCTTTCGCCTTTTATTTTCTCATCCAAGGTTCGCTCCGTTGGAATGAATCCTGATGCCACTTCCTTTCACCTTTGATTTTCCCATCCAAGGTTCTTTCTATCCGGAAGAATCCTGGTGCCACTTCCTTTTGCTTTGGATTCCACTCCGAAGGGATGGAACCAAAGCAAACTGTCTTCCTCCTTCCTTCGGGCTGGTATCCTGATCTACCCAGGCAATCCCTGTGATGCTCGATGGATTCCCCACTCTCCTTGTTCCAACCCTCCTGTGGGCTGGTAGCCTGAACTACCCGGATGACTTCCGTAACCAGTCACTTCTAGGTTGGTAAGCATCGAGAGTCTTGTCCGGCACTTTTCTCGACAAGTGTGATAACCAGTCAAGTCTTTTAGGGGCTGATTGGTCGTCAACTTGTCAACATTTGCTCATTTGTATTGTTTGGCTTCGGCTATGGCAACGAGACCTCTGGTGCTTTCACCGACTGGTAGCTGGTGGCCATTAACTGACTCTTACTTACGGCTTCGGGCGGGGTGTCTTTGTCAACCCTGAGCATCGGTCTCAGTCCCACTCGTCCTCCGACCTCGCTCAGGGAGGGGCATCTGTAGACACTCCAATTTTGCAATTTTACAGGCTTGCAAGATAAAGTATGGTGGCTGGGCTTTTGATCACAAATGAGCTCAAAACCTAGTTTAGTCCACCAAAGCCCATGAAGGCCCACTTAGGCCCATTAAGCTTACCAAGGCCCACCAAAGCCCATGAAAGCCCATTTAGGCCCATTAAGCCCACTTAGACCCACTTAGGCCCATTTAAGCCCATGAAGGCCCATTTAATTCCATTACGCCCAAGCAATTCAGCTAAGGCCCATAAAGCCTACTTTGGTCCATAAAGCCCATGAAGGCCCACAATGCTTCAACACATGCCATCTTCCTCTTCCAACCCAACAGCCCATCTCCTCCTCTCTAATTTCATTTTTTCCTTCACCTTGTAAACCCATTTCTCTTCACTGTCTTCACCAAAACCACACAAACCAGCCACTGATCAGCAGCCCATCCATCCAGCCATCCATCTCCCAGCCTCCTGACCAGCTGCAGCTGCTCCTCAGGCTTGAGCCCTCCACGAACCAGAGCCGCCGGATACCTCACCGTGAGCTAGGACCACCGTTGATCTCTGTCGGTGCGTAAGGGGACAGAATGGAGTGTGGAGGACAGGAGGTTGTTAGGTCGTTAGTTTGTTAGGAATTGTTAGTCTGTTAGGAAGTTGGTTAGATGGTTAAGTGTCGTTGGGTTCTGTTAGAAGTGGTGGTGGGTTGTTACAGCAGTCGTCAACCTCACCTATAAAAGGAGGTGAACAGAGGAGAATTAGAAAAAGAAAGAGGAGAGATCCCAGAGCTCTGAGGTGTCTTCCCGTGGCGTTCCTGAGTGCAACAGCCAGCCCCAATGCCTTCCTCAGCCAGCTCCGGTCGTCCGCGCCATTGCCAAACCAGGTACGTCCTCTATCCGCTTCCTTTGCCTTCAATTCTAGTTTCCTAGGATTCCTTGAGTCTTCCCGAGTCGATTCCGATCAATCAAAGGTTTCCTCTAATCGGAATCAGTCCCCAGGCCTCGCCGAAGCTGTTTTCCGGTGGCCTAGGTGGGGTGGGGGGCTGGTCCAGGGCACGACCCTTGCCCCTGAGTAGCGTTTCTTCCTCCCCTGGATGCCCTATCGCTTTTCCGCTCCTCCATGCGCTGCTCCGCTACCTCCCGAAGCCTCCACTAGAAGCTCGCTAGAATCACTCTCAAACGCCGTCGTCGGAGAAGACGACCGCAGCCAGAGAAGGACGCCGAGCCTCCAGTCCCTCCGTGCCACTCCGAGCCTCCAAGAAGCCTTCACGGCGCCCCCTAAGTACATCGGAGCCTCCGGAGCTGAGCCACGACCTCTGGAACACGCCCGCGACCTGGCTCACTGGAGAAGAAGACGTCGACGGCAGTCGGAGCCCCCTCCGCGTCATCATCCACCGTTTGAGCCCCTGGAAGAGAGAAGATGCTCCCCTCGACATCCTGAAGCCTCCTAGACCCTTGGATCGCCGCATCACAGCCTCTGAAGCTCTCTTCTTCCCCGACGCCATCGCCGGAGTGCTTCGACGGCGAGGGAGGTGGGAGGCCCACTCCCGCTGTTGGATTCTCAATCCAATCTACTAGATCTTCTTCTCTTCTTTCCTTCTTGCTTCCCAAGGGGTCTAATCTAATCTGATCTTAGATCAGACCATGGCATAGCCCTCTGGTGCCCCTCCGGCGGTCGTCGACGATGGTGCTCCGTCGCCGGCGGCCGTTGACACTTTTTTCTTTTTAAAGAATTTAAAATATTTTTCTTTTAATAAACTTCTGTTACTTTTGATTTGTTACATTTAGATCCTTTTTTATTACAAACAGGTCCTTCTCTTGCATTTAGGTCCTTACACATTTTTCTTAAATCGTTTGAATAAAGTTTTAACTGAAAGTATTGCAATATGCCCCCTCTTGTTGCATAATAAAGTTTTCCAGTCTTGCAAATTGTATTTAAACCCCTAAGTTTTCTGAAAATCATTCTGAATGCATATTTCTCTGATTGAATTGCATTTTAGCCTCTGAACTTTTCTGAAATCATTCTGAATGCATATTTCTCTGGTTAATTCGCATTTTAGCCCCTGAACTTTTCTGAAGCCCTTCTGAATGCATATTTCTCTAATTAAATTGCATTTTAGCCTCTGAACTTTTCTGAAATCATTCTGAATGCATATTTCTCTGGTTAAATTGCATTTTAGCCTCTGAACTTTTCTGAAATCATTCTGAATGCATGTTTCTTTGGTTAAATTGCATTTTAGCCCCTGCACTTTACAAATTTTACACTGAATGCTTGTTTTCTAAGGTAAAATTACTGAATTGCCCCTAAAACTTTCTGATTTCAACATGGATTCCTTTCCTTGCATTTTTACCCTGGATTTCCATATAATTGCATTGAATGCATGTTTTGATGGCATAATTGCATTTTAACCCCTAGGAACCTTCAATTTAGTTAAAAATGCATAGTTTTGCACACTTGACCCTAGATTTCTCCAAAATTGCATGAGAAGTGTTTTTCTAAATAGTTTTGGTGATTTGGCTTCAAATTTTTTGTTTTCATTTAGAATTTGGGTTTTTTGCACAAAGGCTCCTGGAATTCAAACTTTTACACTCTCATTGGCATTTTTCATATTTTGCCGCATCTTTTCATACAAGTTTTCTCGCATTTTCTTCTTTACATTGCACACGCATTTCTAGCTTGCATCAAGCTTGGTTTTCTCATCGTTTCCCAGATTTCCCCCGTTTTTCACGTTTTCTTGACTTGATTTGACTTTCCATCACCCGAGGGCGTACAATAAAAGGCTTAACAATGCTGACATTGTCCCAAATGAGGATTATTTTACCCAATTTGATTTTCTCGAATTTATTTAAATTCCCGTTGATTTACGAGATGCTTTCCGAGAATTTCTTGATTTTCATGATTTTCCTCATCGCACAAGGGCGTACAGTAAAGCGGCATTCTCAATGCCTACATTTGACCCTCGGATTAACTTTTTCCCTTTTATTCATTTCTTCCCTTTGATTTGGCATGTTTTCAAGTCATCATTAGCATGAGCATTCAAAATAAGCAAGCACACATTTAATAGACCAATGACAAGTAGGAAACCTAGAAAGATCGAGTTTTCTCGGGCACATGGGGGTGCCTAACCCCTTCCCCATGCGTAACCAGAATCCTTACCCTTTCTCTGGCCCGCATTCATTTGTGCATTTTATCCATTAGGCACGGAGAACACATGTTTTTTGCATCTTGTTTGCCTCTTGGTTTTCTTGTGTGTTTGGTTTTCCTCGTCTTTCCATTAAAAGACTAGGTGGCGACTCCTTTCCTTATCATTTCTCATCTCTCCTTGGTGTCTCCGAGTCTAGCCTTCTTCTCTGGATTCACCATCTTCGTCATGACCGTATCGAGACTCCTCGAGTGCTTCCACGCACCCGATAGAGGAGAGCCGTGCAGGGTTCCACCGGCATGGTCACAGTGATTGTTGTTCATTGTGATAGTCAATGTGCCATACACTTCACTAATGACTAGAGGCACCATGAGAGGACAAAGCATATTGATGTCAGATATCACTTTATTTGTGATGTTATCTCAAAGGGAGACATTCTTATGAAGAAAATTGGCACATCGGATAATCCAGTAGACATGATGACAAAACCTCTTCCATTGACCAAGTTCAAAGAATATGTGAACTTGGTTGGTTTGTGTGGTATGTGATATAGTCTGTCTGGTAGAGAGAGATGAAGAATGATCATAGTCATGGTGTAAGAGATGAAATTTCAAGCCAAAGTGGAGATTTGTTGAGATTTTGACTTGAAGTGGCCTGGTGGATGTCCACATAGACGTCTACAGCGTCATTGCTTTGATACAGAGGATTTGCAGATGTCCAAGGTAGACGTCCACCGATGTATTGATCCATCATAGGGAACTTGCGAAGGTTTGCTCTGGACGTCCACTGATGCATAGCTTTAACACAAGGATTGAATGGATTTCTGCCCCTGTGTTGACTCTACCTTCTAAAAGTGGTGGCTTCACTGTGTATAGTGACGCTAGTGGTGTTGGGTTGGGGTGTATCTGATGCAGCGTGGCATTGTTATCGCATATGCTTCGCGCTAGCTGAAGGATCATGAGAAGAACTACACGACCCACGATCTGGAGAGGGTTGCCGTAGTGTTTGCTCTTAAGCATTGGCGACACTATCTGTATGGAGAGTAGTTTGAGGTTTTCACCAATCATCAGAGCTTGAAGTATATCTTTACTCAGAGAGACCACAACCTGAGGCAGCGTCGTTGGATGGAGTATCTGAACGACTATGATTTCAGCTTATCCTACCACCCTGGGAAGGCCAACATGGTCGTCAATGCTTTGAGCTAGAATACACACATGTTGGCGAGCTTGATGGTCAAGGAGTGGACCATACTAGAGGATTTGGTGAGCTACAGGCTGAAGCAGTAAGTTCGGGGGACAGTTGGTGCCTAGGTGGCCAACCTGTCTGGTCACCCCAAGTTAGTAGAGTTTATTGTCGCCTATCAGCAGCTGGATCTATTTGTTCAAGCTGTGTTTAAGAAGCTAAAGGCTGATGGAGAGTCTCATTTCTCTATTGAAACATATTGAGAGTTGAGGTTTGATATGCAACATACGTCTGTACATGCCCCAACATGAGGAGGTCAGGCAAAGATTGCTCGATGAAGCGCATCAGTCTAGGTACACTATTCACCCTCGGAGTACGAAGATGTACCGAGACCTGAAGTGGAACTTTTGGTGGCCTGGCATGAAAAGTGATGTTGCTGATCATGTGGCGAGGTGTACAACCTACCAGCTGGTCACAGCAAAGCATCAATGACCTGGAGGGACCTTGCAACCATTGAATATTCCTGTGTGGAAGTGGGAGCATATCTCCATGAACTTCATGACTGGTTTTCCATGAACTCAAAGGAAGAATGACACCATGTGGGTGATCGTGGATTGGCTAACCAAGTCTGCCCAATTCCTGAACATTCGGGTGAAGCTTTCGATGCACTGTTTGTTGGAGCTGTATGTTTCCAAGGTGGTTCAGCTGCATGGTTTTCCAGTGTCCATCGTGTCAGATAGAGACACAAGGTTCACCTCAAGGTTCTGGAGAATTCTGCAAGAGGCCTTTGGCACAGTGCTCAACTATAGCATAGCATTTCATCCTCAATCGGATGGTCAAACAAAGTAGACTATCCAGATGGTAAAAGATATGCTCAAAGCATTGCTCTAGACTTGCAAGGGAGTTAGGAGGACCATCTACCACTGATTGAATTCGCCTACAATAATAGCTATCACTCGAGCATCGGAATGATGTCATATGAAGCTTTGTATGGTAGGCCATGTAGGTCACTGGTTTGCTGGAGCAAGGTGGGTGAGCGTCAGTTGATTGGTCTGAGCATGTGCAGCTGTATGCAGACAAGGTTAATCTAATTCGTAGCAAATTGTTGGCTGCACAAAGTTGGCAAAAGAGTTACGCCAACAGGAGGTGGAGACCATTGGAATTTCTGATGGGAGACTATGTGTTCTTGAAGGTGTCACCGACCAAGGATGTCATGAGGTTCGGCAAGTGTGGGAAGTTGAGTCCTTGCTATATTGGCCCGTAACAGATTACCCAAAGGACTAGTGAGGTTGCTTATCGGCTAGATTTACCACCATAGATGTCGTATGTGTACGACTTGTTCCATGTTTCCATACTGAGGAAGTGTTTGGCTGACGCATCTCATGTGATCCCAGTTCAGCCAGGAGGCTCTAGGAAGATCTGTCATTTGTGGAGGATGTTGTCCAGATTATCAACCGCAAGGAGCAGGTGTTGCAGAATAAGGTGATTCCACTGGTCTTGGTGCGATGGCAGCATCATGGAGCCGAGGAGGTCACGTGGGAACATGAGGAAGCCATCCTAGCCTAGTACCCGTATCTTTTAGCCTACTAGTGATTCCAGGGGCGAAATCTTGTTTTAAGGTGGTTAGGATGTAACACCTGTAAATTCATTTTGTAATATTTATAATTTTAATGAATTTATTCCTAAACGAGTGTTACTGTTTCGAGGCCTGATTGTGTGATTTTGTGATTTTGGACTTAGGCCTAGTGGGTCGGCTTCTATTTGTGTGATCTTGTGCTTGTCCCCACATGTTGGCACTATGCGTGTGGCACTGTGCTTGTGGACCTATGTGTGGGTCCATGTGGGGCCTGCGTTTGTGGGCTAGTAGTTGGCCTCGTGCAGGCAACAAGTGGTTGTGTGTGTGGGATTTGTGTTTGGCAGGTGGAGCTTGGTTAGTATGCATGCACATTTACCTTCCTTCCTGCGTGGCTATTTAAGCCGAGGCACACTCCTCATGCAGCAACACATCCTTCCTTTCTCCCTCGCTCCACCTCCTCCTCCCCGAGCATGTCACTCTTCCGTCCCCTCCACTCCATTCTCTCTCTCTCTCTCTCTCTCTCTCTCTCTCCCTTCTCCACCTCACTCTCTGCCTCTCCCCATTCTCCATCTCCCCTGTTGCCTCTATTTAGTGTGCTCGAGGGTCGACAACGATGTGCAGTAGCGTGCAGTGGTGTGTGGAACTCTAGTGTAGTTTCCTTGAGGTTGTGGAGTGGCCAAGGACGTTGGGAGTCGCCGGTGGTTGGATGGAGTTGGCGTAGGTCGTCGGAGTGCGTTTTTAGGTACGCACCTCACCCCCGTGTTGTAGAAAGCATGAAAATGGTAAAAAAATGATAGGAATGCATGAAATCTAGATAAATTTACATTCCTAGAATTTATTGTGAATTTATGATGATTTATGGTGGAATTTAAGGCCATTAATGGTGTTGTGTGGTTTTGGGTCACTTTGACTCCTGTGGCTTCTCAAATTTATTTATCCTTGCATGATGAATGGATTTTGGTTTTGTTTGTGTGGATTTGGAGTATACTCGAGGGTCTACAATATATGTTTTAGTTAGATTTTATGGTGCTTTTTCTGGGGGTCTACCCCTCGGTCTCATTTTGGGTGATTTTACGAGTTGAGGCTGGGGGCAGTTTTTTGATTTCACAGAAAACGACATACGAAATCATTTCAGTATGTTGTTTTCTGTCAGCTTGGTCCTCCTGGTGTATGTTCGATCGATCAAACCAAATCGGACTACCAAATCAGCGATTTTCGGTCGACCGATCTAGTTTCGGTATGCTGTTCTAGACCTCGAGTGTCGACCTGTACTCAGTTCAGATGATCGATCCTTTTCGATCGACCAAATTAAGGAATTTTGGTATTCCATTTTCAAAACGATCCACCGATTTAGGTCCTAGCTGCCCTTATAAAATGGTTTTCCATGGATTTCTGGATTGGTTTGTTTTGCCCATTTGAGATGGGATCGTGGGCCATCAATGGTGATCTTGTGGGACACCTGATGTGTCATTTTATCAAGGTTTTGAATGAGTTTCCAAACATATAAAATGATTTGAAAATGGTTTTTAAATAGATGAGTTGGCCCATTTTGAAAAATGATTTTCCTAGTTTTCTGTGTGCAGGCCAAGACATCGTGGGATCTTGTCATCGAGACCAGGGAATGTGACAACATTCTCGAGTGGTCGGGCACGTCTCCCTGGTTGAGGTCGGGGGCCAAGATACTTGAGGCTGAGAGTCGTCAAGTCTTGAAGGTATGAGACTCCCTAACTGTCATCTTGAGGCTAGGGTTGTGGTCCACGAGTCGAGGTGTTTTGTCGCATGATAGGGAGGTATGATACTCTTGTTGTCGCTGTGAGCATTGAGGCTTGGGTGTGGTCAGATGTGGAGGTATGACACTCCCTCTTGAGCACCATGTGAAGGATGCTGTGAGAAGGTGTACCCTATGGTGCCTAGTGTGAGTGGGACATGTGCCTCATAGTTGGCAGCATCCAGAGAGACAGGACTGCCTTCTCTGGTAGGGGTTGGCTTTGTGAGGATTCTCTAGGTGGGAGGATCGCAGGGTAGTGGTTGGCTCCTGCACAGGGTGGTACACCGTAGCAATGCAGTGCACCTTGGTGATTGCTTGTGGCCAGAGTTGGTTGCCTAATGTCGGGTTTCCCGACTTATTGTGTGTGGTTTTGGCCATTGAGGGCCTTGTTTGTTGTTTTAAGCTGGTAGAGCCCTATTTGCTGTTTTGGCCGGTGTGGGCCGCGTTTGCTGTGGTTTTCGGCCTATTGGGCCTGGTTTGTTGGTTTTTGGGGTTTTGGAGAAAATGATTTGCAAAATGATTTTAAGGAAAAATTAATATAGATTTGTTTTTCGCTATTTTTTGGAGGGTGCGTGTTGGGTAACTTTTGTCACTCATGCTTGTTCTTCGTGGTTTTGAGTTACAAGTGCAAACATGCAAATGGATTTTAGCATAGTGCACATAGTCCAAAGTCTCGTAGCTGCACACATAAGTTCCTGGTAGTTGATATTATTATTTAGCATTTAATTTCCTGTAATTTAAATTGTTTTAAATTATTATGGAAATTAGGGGCGTTACGACTTGAGAGTGAGCTCCCTATTTCAAGAAATGCTCAAAACAGAGATATCATTCTTACCTTGGAGCCAATATTGTTCCAAGATCAACTCCAAGGAGGGGCATTTGTAGATATCCCATTATTAAATTTCCTAGAGTTAGTAGCATAGGAAACCTTAAGGTGCCCTAGATCACATGGCTAAAAATCTATAGCACATTTTCCAAATTTTCCATTATTTCTTTAAAACATTTTTTATTTTACTTGACTCAAGGTTGTTAGCTGTGGCAGGGCTAACGCACTCGAACTAGTGACAAGTTTGAGCCCCTTGAACATTTCCAATGCGAGTCATCAACTATGACAGAGTTGATACTCTTGCCTTACTCAAATAGTTGGTAGATTTGAGTATTTTGATCTTAAAGAAGATGTTTTTTTGATTTCGTGGAATTTCTAAAGTATTTTTGGGCTTTCAATGTATCTCTGTGGATTAAGTTAAAAGATAAGGGGTAAAATGTAAAAGACTAGGATGTTGCCTCGTTGACTAAAGACAGACCTTACTGCTTTTTAGCTAGGGACATACCTTGTCGCCAATAGAGTCGATGACAAGATGTCTTAGAGCCACCAAAATAGGCGACGAATATCCTAGCATTCTCTCTCTATATATTTTTTCATCCTAGGCTTTAATATGATATATGGTACATTTATAAATATTTTCATAATTTTTCCCATAATTATTATAATTTCTATGATTTTCTAGCACTTAAATATATATGCATATCATATAAATCCTTATAAATATCTATTAATTCCATAAAATTCTAGAAATTTGGATGACATGATAATTAAGATTATTTATCTTTTTTCACCAAAAACAAAATTTTTATGGTGCCCCGAAACTCTATGAAAGGACCCCTAAGTCAAGAGTTTGAAGGGAAGCACATTGAAAACCCTAAGGAGCCACCCAAAAACCCTAAAAGAGAGTGATCTTGAGGGAAAACCCTGAGAGAAAGAACCATAGCCTCTCTTCCACTCTATCCAAATCCCCACAAGAGAAGCTTAGACCATAGAGATCCATTCTGTCCAAAGCCAAAGCGTACTTCCAAAGCTTCGTCCATATCTCCACTTCCTCCACTCTACGTCAAAGAGCACGAGGGTAAAAGAGAGTATTCTTTCCAATCATTTTTTTACATATTATATTACATTCATTAAAAATAGTCCATGGCATATACATGCGGGGACAACCCCCTAATTATTAATACTTTTTAGTTATTTATGTTATTTGTTACTTTTCTGACTTTGTTTACTACACTTAGTCTAATCTGCATTTGTTTTCTATTTGTTTTGAAGGGAAGAAAATACTACAAAACACAAGGATGCCACTAGGCAACATCCTACCATCGACCAAACAAACTGAAAACCTACATCAACCACAACTCCCATAGGCATCTTGTCAACTGGCATCATTAGCAAAAGACAAGTGGCGATCACAAAAGGGCACCAGCATGAGTGGACATGACGGCATCCTTATCAGCGCCTCAAAATCCATCCACAGTCGCAACCAAGCACCGTCACATTGTTGCTGCTTCTTCTCGGACTGGTAACCCTAACTACTTGGATGACATCCGTCAATTGTCTTTGCTTCCCATTTGGCAAGTTTGATGACTTGTCATGCTCCTTCTCTTTGGGTTGATAACCATAACTACTTGAATGACATCTATCATACTATCTGGCACCCCGATTGGCAAGCCCTTGACTTGTCGTACCCTTTCTCTTTGAGATGATAACCCCAACTATCTGGCCTATGAGTCCAACAACTTATCATGCCCCTTCTACCGATCGGCAAGCGCATCAATCTTATCTGATGTCCCTCCATGTGCAAGTCTAATAACTTGTCATGTCCCTATCTTCAAGCTAGCTACTCATCAACTTGACACCCAACATTGCATTGCATTGCATCACATCATCTTCAGCATTCAATATCCACATCAACATTTAGCATCATCGCATCACATTACATCTCATGGCATTACTTATATAATCATCAGTCAGCATAAAATCCACATCAACATGCCCCTAAATCATCACTACCACATCTGGCAATCATATCTTCATTGCGCAAAACCACACATATCCATAGTGGATTTCAACACGTGTTAGCATGAGTATCACATTAGCATTCATATCCTAACATTGTTCTCGCATCTTCGTTTGCATCTCAATAGTGAGTCATGACTTTCAATGCATCCACCTAATAAATAATTCATCACCAATAGCAACTTCACTCTCCTGTAGACTCAGGCAAGGTGTCCAGTCAACCCTGAGCATCGATCTCGTTTCCCTTGAACTTGCTCAGGGAGGGGCATCTATAGACACCCTAATTTTGCAGTCACTTATCAACAAACTCCTCTAGAAAGACACGCTCTAGTCGTGGTGAACCCATCCACTTCCCCAAAACCAACCGAACATCCCAAGCTTACCTGAACCCTAAGCCTTGACCACTCCACAAACCCAAAACCCATACATGGCCCAAATACCCAAGGAGACAAGCCCAGGATATGGTAAGTAGGCCTAGAAATAGGTCAAGCATGATTCATCAATGCAACCTACAAGTGCGCCTCACTAGCGGTACCAACAAGTGTAACTAACTAGCGCTTTCATCTAGCATGAAATGCTAGCAAGGTGCCCTGTGTCAGATTAATTTCGACGAAGGATTGAGTAGTCCTTCCCACTGATGGAACACCTAACTCTTCATTCTCATTGGCATACATGAATCTAAGTGTGCATCATGGTGTATTGGGACCATGACCAAATACCAATCCTATCCCTTAATTCCAATCCAAGCCACACCTTTACACAAACCGTTATCCATCAATAGTTGGCATGCATCTATTCTCCTATAAAGCAGCACCCACTGCCTACAAGAATTCTATCTTGGCAATCTCGACTTCTTTCAACAACCTCTGTCGCTCTTTGCTCCCTTTGTGCTCTCAAGTCTCCCTCCTACTCGAGCACTCTAGCACCCTTACTCCCCTACATCATCACCCATACACCTAAACAACCAGCAACCACCAAGCCCGAGAGCATTTCCATGCCCGAGCATCCTCTCTTTCACCTCCACCCAACCGTCTAGAATGAGAGTGAGATTGAGAACCTCCCTCCACGATCGAGCATTGCCCAACCTTCCTCAGCCACCTCTGCGTCCGACCATCGCCACCCGAACTTCGGAGAACACAGCTGCAAGTACAACTGGCAAAGAGCACATCTGAGCTTCACACAAATAAGTAAATCTTCCCTGGCACAATTCTATTATCGTGAGGCTCCCTTCCAACTATTTTTTGCTTGGTTTTATGTCAAGTTTTTTCCAATTTCTTCCTCACATCCATGCATACTGCATTGGAATGAGCTCATGACTTTGAACGAGGCTGATGGTCATTGAGCACGAATAGGACTCATCCCTACATAGCCTCCCTTGTTCCTAGTTCCCCCATGATGTCATCTCAAGCAAGTGGCCATCCATTTCGGTCGATCGTCCTTCCCATGGTGAGCAGGTTCAACGTTGCTAAATGGAGTTGGACATCACATGCATCGCTGTTGTCCACCGTGCATTGCATTATCTGCTTCTTCCCTCACTTCCCCTTCATCCATTGTGAGCCGTGGTTGGACTCTTGAGGTTCCCAGCCATCTCCATGGCCATCAAACCCAAAGATGTCGATGTCATGCAAGTGGAGGTGGGGGAAGTGATGCATGCATCTTTGTTTGAGTTTTATCATTCCTGTGTGTTCTTTGATATCTGTTTTAGCTTCTACAATGTTTACTTGATCGATTTTATCCTTTTCTTGTCGTAATTTGAGCAAGGAAGTATGCTATCTGAGACTATAAAAACTGGGGCACGACTCTTTAGCAAGCAGATCTAGTGAACAGATTTAGCGAATAAATCTAGTGCGATCATCCAATGCAAAAACCTAAATTCAGACCTTAGATAGTTTAACAAAGCATTTGTTTGTGTGCTTTGCCACTTCTCCTAGGTTTTCTCCCCTTCTAATTTTGTTCTTTTACGCATCATTGCATGGCATCAAGCATATTGCCTTAGGACATACATTATTTGGCATTCAAATGCTTACATTAGCCACACATGCGAGCAAATCAAGCCTAGAAAAATCAACTCATCGAGCATATAAGGGGGCCTAACACCTTCCCCACGCATAATAAAATTCCTTACCCTTTCTTTGGCCCATATTGACCAATGTGTCGCATCCATTGGCACAGAGCATCATATTTCTTTATTTGCATTGTTTTATCGCATTTTCCTTGCATGATTTTCCTCACCTTCCGTATTTAATAGACAAGGTGATGACTCCATTTTTCGTTATCCTTTATTGTTTTACTTTCTCTTTGGTGTTTTTTGAGTCGAGATCCTTCCTCGGATTCACCATTTCACCGTAGCCTTAGCAGTTCATGCTGTGACTTTTGCATGTCGCATGACCAATTGCCAGCATGGTCACAACAATTAATAGGAAAACTCTCTCACTAGAAGGCTAGGCTTGGCTGCCAAGACTGTTGGGAGGCTAGGTTCTACCAAATAACCCACTCATCACACAACTAAGGTGGACCAAACGATTATGATTGCCTAGGGTCCAAGTTTCGACCAACAACTCACTCGATGTGAGGCTTGGCTTCACTAAATGAGGTGCCATTGGGAAATTGGGCTTGATAGAGCAGGTTGTTCACTGGGTGCCAATACTTGAATAGATGATCGGTCTTCAGATGACTTGGCTCAACCAAACAATATCCCGAAAAGGAGACAAGATAAGAGGATAGGCTCTTATTATATGTATGTGAGAGTACACAGGATGTATCCCTAATTACATGTAGTATCTCTTGAGGTTACATGCATTCCATGTCCTTGTCATGATAGCACCTTCAGTTCCACTTTGTCTGGTAGCAATCGAAACTTGCATGTTCATTGTCGAACAACTTCAGAGATCAAGTATGTGCCCTCCTAGTTCAACGAGGGCTTGCCCTGTTCAAGTCATGCTTGGAAACATCCGTTCGACACAGTACAAGATCACCCACTCCCATCGACCATGAGTAGACTCTATGGTTGCAGTACTTGACCATTTTCTATTGTTGGGCTGCTATTTGAATTTGTACCTGCAACTGAGCTTCTTCTAGGAGATCCTTGTTGGCCCAACTATCTACATTGTTTGCCTCTAGTTGACAGTATTGAAGTTGGAAGGTGGGTACCTAGAGCTTGGCGAGAATGACTACCTCCACCCAAAACAAAAGGAAGAAAGGAGTCTCCCTAGTATCCATTTTGGCAGTCATCTAATAGCTCCACAAGACTTTTTGTACCCTATTAGCCCAAGTGCCAACCACTCCCTCTAACTTCTTCAATGTTTGGACGATTGACCAATTAGTCACTTTTGTAAGTCCATTTGTTTGGGAGTGGGCCACGGAGGTGAACTTCAACTTGATTTGGTACTCTTTGCAAAAAGCTTGGAAATTCTTGTTAGCGAACTGAGTACCATTGTTAACCACTATGGCTAACAGCAATCTAAAGTGGCATGGATGAGTTGCTTTGAAGCTCCTGATTCAGTGACAAGCCACAGCCCTACTAGGAATGCCTCAGCATTATTGGTGGCAGTGAAGTCCAGTCAAATGGCATGTTTGAAGCAAGCTCCCTCCAAGCTGACCAGCAATACACCTACTCCTACGCCCTCAACTGTGGACAAGCCATCAACAAACAAGTTCCATGGATCACCCTCCCAACTCAGCTCCACTCCCAATGCCAACTCCATGACAAAGTCTAGAAGGGCTTGCCCTTTGATCATGACCTTGGGCTGAAAAGATACATCAAATTCTCTAAGCTTGAGCAACTACTTACATTAATATCCCAGACACCTTAGGCTTGTGTAGAGTCTACTAGAGTGAGTAGTTAGTGAAGATGACTATGAAATGTGCGTAGAAATAGGGACAGAGACACTAGGCGACCACTACAACTACAATAGCTAACTTCTTGATGCGAGAGCAGCATGTCTCCTACCTTTGAAGAGTCTTGTTAACATAGTAAATTGACTGCTACTTCTTATCTTCTTCTTTGACTAGCACAACTCCGAGGGCATGGTCAATGATTGAAAGATAGAGCTATGGAACATCACCCTCGGTCAACCTGGCAAATAGGGGAGGCTTGGCAAGATATATATTCACAACATCAAAACCCTATTGGCAGTTCTCGTTCCACTCTAGCAATGAGGCCTTCTCACCTTGCCCTTAAGCAATTCAAAGAATGGCTAACATTTCTTGGTTGAGCATAACATGATGTGGTTGAGGGTAGCTATCCAACCGACAAGCTTCTAAACTTCTATGGTCGTTTGAGGCAACTCCATCTCCATTTCTTGGCTTAAATTCCACTATGAGTAAGAAGGAAGCCCTAAAATTCACCTGACTATACATCGAATACATATTTCTTTGGATTTAGCTTAACCCGGTACTTGTACAGTTGGGCAAACACTTCTTTCAAGCTAGACACATGGTAGACCTCTTCTCTGCTCTTCACCAACATGTCATTGACGTATGCTTCAATATTCCACCAATGTTGATCTTTGAAGATCTTCTAGGCAAGTTATTGATAAGTTTTCTCGGCATTCTCTTAGCCAAATGGCATCACCTTATAATAGTAAGTGCCTTGGCAAATGATGGAGGATGGTTTCTCCTCATCTGCTGGGCACATGCGAATCTAGTTGTAACCAGAGAAGGCATCCATTATGCTTAGCATTTTATTCCCAAATGATCAACCAACCAACTGGTCAAGAAGAAGGGATTGGGCTCTGGAATTTGGCGATTGACGACACACTTGCCCGCACAAAGCTAAAGTAAAAGCGGAGGAAAGCTGAATTCTTACTTGTGATGCACCGTGTATCTTCGGAGATTCCTTAGAACTCGAGTGACGTTGATAGTGGCTGAGCTCGCCATCAAAGGTAGCGGCGTTGGAACTGGATCGCCGAGGGATGTCTGGAGCTAGAATGCTTGGGAGCTGGTCACAGTGATGGCGATCCCTTGGGAGTGACGCCATGGGGTTTAAATAGGCACCGGAGGTGAATTGAGGTCGTTGATGCTTAATGGTCTCCGACAGATAGTGTTGATGACCCCCAAGGGTCTGAGATGGTGAATTCACTACCAGATTAAGGACACAATGGTCCTTGGAGGTGAGAGGAACGAGATCAGCCTCAATCCTAGCTGTCATTAGTAGAAAATCAAGAAATCAAGCAGCAACAAAGACTCTTCTACCCTTCAACACTGAAACAGGGCATTTCGCAAGTTAAATCCGCCACTTACTTCCCCCAGCTATATACGCCTAAAATTCACACCAAGTATAACCGGTTGGAAGTTCTGTTTGGCCTAATAGAGGTCAGTCATGTAGCCTTTGAGCCCATTGACCACTCACCAAGGGACAACCGGAAGCCAATGGCTAACATGAACGCTATTGAGGTAGTTCCAAGATCACACCTTCTCTCCACTGGATCCGTTCATACCTTCCTGTAAAATCCAAGGTGTCTACAGATGCCCCTCCCTAAGCGAGGTCAAGGGTAATCGAGACCAATGCTCAGGGTTGACAAGACACCCCTCCCATATCCATGGGAGAGCGACTGATTAGCATGTCCTCAAAATCAAGGGGGCATGATAGGACACCAGGCCTATCAACCAAAAAGACAGACATTTGACGGATGTCATTAGGATAGCTCGGGTACTAGCCTAAAAAGGATTGGTCTGACCCATTTGGGGCAAAACCAAAGGAAGGCATCATCGGTTCCAAACTCTCTGAGTAGAAATTGAAAGGGGCATGGTAAGTTTCAGACCTACCAACTGAAGGATATGACAAGTTTCAGACTTACCGACTGAAAGATGGCAAGTTTCGGACTCACCAATCGAGGAATGGTAAGTTTTGGACTCACCGACCGAAAGAATGGTAAGTTTCGGACTCACCGACCTAAGGATGGTAAGTTTCGGACTCACCGACCAAATGAGTGGCAAATTGACAGATGCCAATCAGATAGTTTAGGATATCAGCCTAAAAAGGATGTGCCCTTGGGTTCTCCTTCTTCCGAAATGAGAACCTGGAGGGAAAGGATTTCATCCATCATGGAACAAAGTCAAGAAAATGCGTCTTTGAATTCCATCCTCTCGGACGCGAATCAAGGAGACAAGGAACAGTGTCTTTGAATTTTGTCCTCTTGGGCGTGAATCAGGGAGACAAGGAAAGTGTCTATGAATTCTGTCCTCTCAGGTGTGAATCAGGGAGATGAGGAAAGCGTCTTTGAATTCCGTCTTCTCGGATGTGAATCAGGGAGACGAGAAAAGTGTCTTTGAATTCTGGCCTCTCGGACGTGAATCAGGGAGACAAGGAAAGTGTCTTTGAATTCCATCCTCTTGGACGTGAATCAGGGAGACGAGGAAAGTGTCATTGAATTCCGTTCTCTCAGACATGAATCAAGGAGACAAGGAAAGCGTCTTTGAATTCCGTCCTCTCGGATGTGAATCAAGGAGACGAGGAAAGCGTCATTGAATTCTGTCCTCTTGAATGTGAATCAAGGAGACGAGGAAAGCATATTTGAATTCTATCCTTTCAAACGTGAATAAGGGAGACGAGGAAAGTGTCTTTGAATTTCATCCTCTTGGACGTGAATCAGGGAGACGAAGAAAGCGTCTTTAAATTCCATCCTCTCAAACGAGAATTAGGGAGACAAGGAAAAGTGTTTATAAATTCTGTCCTCTCGGACGTGAATTAGGGAGACGAGGATAAACATCTTTGTAAGACAAAATTCCGAAGCCAAACAGAAGTTTACTTGTCAATATTGACAAGAGAACACAAAGTGTTGAATGATCTTATTGCAATTCCAAAAGGTATAGGGGGTTTATATGCAAATTTCCTGCAATGCAGATCTTCTCATACTTGGATAATTCGCTGCCCTACACAATGCTGAAGAATTATTCTTGGAAGATATAGAAGAACTTAGGATCCCTTGGCATACTCTGAAACTTCTCCAGTGATGTGTGCAATTTTTGCAAAAATATAGGGAAAATACTGCAATTGTCCCAACTCATGTTGTTGATCACTTACAGGGACTTGACCATTTCACCAAGCTTTACTTGGAGGTCTCTAAATCATTATGTGTGGAGTATGTGATATTTATCCCTACTCTGCCATTTTTGAAAAGGTCAAGGAGTTGGATGCAATTTGCGCATAACTTCTGGATTAAACTACAATTTCACGAATATGCTAGACTTCTTTAACGAATTCTCAATTCATGAGGTCATGTGAGCAAATTTCATGATCGCAATTTTACTAGGTAACTTGCATTTTAGCCTCTAAAGCTGATTTCAAGGGAATTTCTTTTTGAAACTTTGGAGATTCTTCTCTAGCTGGGCCCCACTACTTGTTTGAACTGCAACAATATAGTTTGCATAAACCACAAGGCTCATTTTCCTGCAATTTTTTTCAATGTGTATTTTCATAAAACTGCAAGGACCCGACTACAACTTTTCATTTCAAAAGAAATGAAACGAGGCCCACCGTCGTTCCTCCTCTTCTTTCATTTCTTTCTCCCTTCGTCAATTGCAACCCGCCTCCTTTTCCTCCTGCTCGGGCAGCTGAGGCTTCGGAGCTTGAAGCGGAGGGCAGCGGTGCTCTTGTGCGGCGGGGAGCGGCGGTGTTTACAAGCGATAAGAGGCGTTGGAGCAGCGGTGCGGAAGACAACATGATGGCGGTCTCAGCAGAATTGGTATGCCTCACGTTCTCCTCTTTTCCATTTCTGTTGCTTTTCTCTATGTTATGTCTTTTCCTTCTCTATTCAACATATCCACCTCCTCACTCGACGGACTTCCATGACCGCCTGTGCCGTCGTCGTCGGCGGCCTGGTCAGCGATGGTTGGAGGAGTCCACTGGTCCGTCGACAGGCACATGTCGAAGGGCTGATGTAATGGCCTGAGGCTCACCGTGGACATGTCGGGCTCGCCAGAGCTGGGGGCCCTGTCACGGTCGGAGGCCTCCTATGGTGGCAATACATAGCCGACTTGGGGGCACTGGCGACTGAATGGGCAGACTAGGTGTGCGCCGACGATCCTGAGTACCTGGGTTCACCTTTTAGTCTACTTGTTAAGATAAATTGTTATGCCTTTGGAGCCATGATACTTAATTTTGCTATGCTGTTCAAGTGTGTTATCTGCCCTATCTTGAAAATCTGACCTTACTTGAGTTGATTAGGAAGAAAAAAATTGTGTTCTATCATTTTATTTTTCAGCATGTCATATCTTATTATGACTGATTTCTTCGTCATTTATAACTCTTTGGATATGCCCTGTTTGAATATACTGTTGTGGCATGTCCCCTTTGACCCCTGCGCGGTTTGCTCTGAACAAGCCTGAATTGTTGTAAAGAAACCCTAAAAGGCCTGCCTTCAAGTGTTTGGGCTTTGACTTGATTTAATCAAAATAAGTCTTTTGGTGTTCTAAAATCTGCTATCTGTGTTTATTTGTGTTGTACTTAGCAATCTGACATCAAGTCGGTTTGATTAAGATGTGCTACAATTTGACCGTGCTCTGCCTCCGGGTAGCATATGCATGCATAATTTTGCTTGAATGCCCTGTAATGTTCACCAATATGTTGGGGAGATGACCCTGTATCACTTGATTCAATCTAACTTCTGTATTTTTGTGTTTAACCTCAGTTCAGGTGCATCCCTTGTTTAATTGTGCCTGATTTCTAATAAACTTCCTACAGCATGAACTATGCTTGTTTCTTTTGCAATTTCGTTGAATTTTATTGCCTTTGACTGCTTTACTTTACTCTGGCTATCACCACATATTTATTTGACTATTCTGTCTTTTGCTTGTAGTTTGGCTCAGAGGGTAGTGGAGATGACACACAGGTAGTTCAGAGCACCTCTAGTTCTCGGACTTTGACCTTGGGCACGATCAGGGAGTCACAGACTAGGATTGTTGGCGGGAGCTCAGCCACAGGTTCGCGGTCCCTAGGAGTGTAGACTCTCACTTATGGCCTTGCTCTGTGCTCCCAGTCACAGGCTTCTGACTCGGAGTCTCCTGCTTCTGCTTCTAGACCCAGATCTGCTTCTGGTTCCAAGTTGCTCTTTCCTGGTTCGCAATCTCAGTCTTCTGAATCGAGGCCATCTGTTTCAGCCTCTCAGTCCTAAGCCACCAACTCTTAGCCTTGTTCCACTGGCTCACGATCTTGGGCTTTTGGTTCGCAAGATATTGCTGAGCTTGAAATCCCTGAGGAAGTATAGTCATCTTAATTATCTGTTTCGGCAGCACTTTTGATTAACTGAGCTGAACTGAAACTATTCCTTTTTTAATGAAAGAGGCTAGCAACTTTCGGGGTCGACTTTTGGACCCCGACCAAATCAGTGAGAAGCCCTCTTTCCAGGTAACTATTTCCCTTGCTTCCTGTTTTTATCAACACTTTTCATGATGTTCTAAACATGCTTGTGTTTTGACTTGATAGGCTGGGGATGTCAACCGCATTATGCGGTGTTACTGGCTACCCATGCTTGAGCACTTCTGTCGGCTTCCCACCTTCCTTCACGACTTTCTACTTCACGAGTCGTTGTTCGGACATTTTCTACGTGTCTCGACGATGCACAGTCACTACTAGTTCTTCTGGGCCTTAGCGGAGCGCTGGAGACATGAGACGCATACCGTCCATCTTCTGTTCGGCGAGCTAGGGATCCTACCGGAGCATTGGGCTCTTCTGACCAGGCTACACTTTGGGGTAGAGCGTATTGCCGAGAAGACGACTCAGGGCTCCTTCGAGGTCCCGACATTGCTTGGATGTGACCCCCCCGACAGCAAAAGGGCTTCTTTCAGCTTCACCCATCAGTGGCTACGACAGTGGCACCTATTTTGGCCAAACTCTGCTCTCGAGACTACTGAGGCGGACTACGTCCTTCACCATGTCCTTCTAGAGCTGATTTATTTGATCTTCTATGACTCCTTCGGCCACTACGTTCATGTAGACTAGCTGATCTTGAAACGCTTCGATCCCGAGCACGCTACCAAAACACAATATTAAGCATAATTACACTAATTACAGAAACATCAAATAACTGTAACTAAGGCTCACCTTCAGGATTACAATGTGCTGCTAGAAGCTCCAACTTCTGCACCGGAACTCGGCAGCACACGGTCTGCACCTGAAAACCAAATAAGCACGCATGAGTGACATCTAAGTCACCCAGTAAGCGCTCCAAAACATACAAATCACGAAACCTCGGTAAAACTATAAAACTCATTTCTTATCATTTTTCAAAACTTAGTTTTCTCTTTTTGAAAATCATCCTTTCTTTTTATTAGACAATCACTTGGGAATTCAATCCCAATTCCAAACCTTTTTCAAATGCCATGACTCTTTTCCTTTCTCAAAGCATTTTGGAAATTTATTCCAAAACCACTTTTTCTTTCAAAACTACACCCTTGCATTTTCTTTTAAAACTTTTGGATTTCATTTTCCAAAACATATCTTTTCAATACTTGAGATTTCTTCCCAAAACACACTTTCAAATTCACATTTCTGACCAGATCCAGTCTAAAACACAATACCCCATTGGGCTTAAAACCAAATCATAAACACTAGCTGGTAACTGGTTAAAATATCATCATTTCTTTTCAGGATTTTAGAACCATTTCATCAGTCCAATCCTGACCAAATCACGTTCCTTTTTCTTTATTCAATTCCACTTTTCTTTACTGTTGTTACCTTAATCAGGGGTAACCTGGCATACAAGTAGTAAGCGAGGACATCCTTCCCCTACCTTCCTGCACTGCCGTAATGAAATTCCCCATGCGGGATGTCACAGCCCGGCCAATCGGTCTCAATTTCATTTTCATAAGTGCATGGGGATACGTTTCTATCGACGCCCCAGTCGGTGACCTAAACAACTAGGTATGAAAACCCAGACTCAGCCTACACCGCTATGAGTTCGACAATCACATTATCCGTGTTCCATTTCAAAACTCTTTGAATTTCCTTCTAAAACCATTTTCCATTTTATTCCATTCTTTTCGTTGTAGGACTCTATTTCCTTGCAACACTTGACCCTCCACTAGGGTCCCAACTCAAGCTATGAAAACCATGCTTAAAATCATAACTTGGGTCTCATGCTCAAAACCACATAAAACCATCTTTTTCATTCATTTATAGGGTCTAAAACCTAAAACCACACCCAAATCCATTTGTTTGGGGTTCCACATGCCTCCATGTCATTACATAGGGAAACATCATTCATATAAACCCACCATACCATTAAAATCATTTAACATTCATTAAAATTCACATTTTAACATCCCAAGTTCAAGGCAAAAATGGCATACCGAATTTTCAATTCGGTATGCTGAAATTCCCTGTTTCGGTATACCGAAAATTTTCGGTATGCCGAAACCCCCTGTTTCAGTCGATCGTGAAATTTCGGTCAACTGAATCCGAGGTTCTGGCTTAATCTGCTAGGATTTTGGCATACCGAATTCCTCGCAGACAGGCCACACCCCTTTCCGGACAGTGAAAAATCGTCCCAAGTGGGAGTCCCGATCGGACCCCTCAAACATGCATCAAAAATTTCCACAAAATCACAGGACGTAGACCCTTGAGTGTACTTCAAAACCCCTCAAACCATTCATGATTCCATCAATCATACAGTTCAAAAAAAAATTACAAGGGGAAGGGGCTCAAGAACAGCTACTGTAACCTTTAACCCCAAAATCACATTTTCCCCACAAACATCAATCCTAACCACATGATCTCTATATTCTCATGCTATACATCACATTCCCATTCATTTCATGATTTTTCTACAATTTAACATGCATTTCTCTTAATTTTCATGCAATTAACTCATCCTTAATAAAAACTAAACGGAGGAAGGGAAAGGAGTCGCATACCTGGCTCAGCCACCCGGCAACTCTCCCCACAATTCGGCGAACCTCCTCTGCTGGTGAAACACACTGGGCTCACCTCACCTCCTCGGTTATGCGCCGCTCCTCTTCCTCTTGTCCTCTCTCGGTCACCTGTTCCTCTTTTCGCACGCTGCGGCCTCCCTTTATCCTTTTCTCCACCTGCATCGCGTCGATCGCCCATCGCATCAGAGGAGACGGCGAGGCACGGACCAGTGTCGCTGGTAGCACGGGTCAGGGAAGGGAAGGAGACGGGGGCAAAATAGTGTGCAGACTCGTGAGAGGAAGGAAAAGGAAGGAGAAAAAGACGGAAAAGAAAGGAAGAAAAGACAGACACACAAATCGAGGCAACTGTGCACCCTCAAATCAGACTCCACATTGGTCCCAAATCACAAACAAGTGCACAGAAGACCAACCACAAGCTCACACAATCAAGAAACAACAGATTATCCATTAATAAACCATTTAAGCAATATTACAATTAATTATATGGTTTACAAATAAAAATGGATAATCAAGCCCAGATGTCACAGATCTATATAACAGACCTGAGCTGGTTGGATTTTTATGACTGTGGTGAAACTAGCTATGCCCACCTCATTCGGGGCTTAGACTTGGTGGTTCAGAAGAACTGTCGTTCTTATATCGGACCATATCCTCTTCTGACGGTAAGCAACTTGTTATTCATTTTATTTCAATTTTGTCAAATATAAACTGTCCATTCTGACTTGCTTCTGTCTTTCGCAGTATTGGTCAGTGGAGCACGTATTTCAGGGGCGCACGATTGCTACCACCTCCGTCGGGAGATGCTGCCTCTTCTGCACGAGTGGTGTGAGTTAGACCACCAAGTTGCCTTTGATGTCTTTTCATACGAGGCATACAAATACTTACTTGACCTACTGAGTATCGAGGATGTAAGTGCACTCTTTCCTTTGCCTAAATCAATGTTGTTGTTTCTTTCTGTTAATTTTTCTGAAATCTCTACAAATATGTTTAACATACTTTGATATTATGTGAATGCAAGTGAATCTCCATCCCTTTACTAGGTATGAGGGGTATGACTGGACTCTCCTCAACTCTGCTAGGGAGTTGACTCGCTGACAGGTCAGATTTTACTGTCACCAGCATTCCGTGTACTACCTACGTGGGCAAGTGCGACACCAGTTTACAAACGAGTTCTGCATCCTGATTCCTCCTCCTGTCGACATGGGCTCAAAGCCTGTCTTCCAAGCAGCAACGAAGTTCCTGAGGGCTAAGGCTGCAACTATACGAAGCAGATATATTCTTCGAACTGTCGCTTATGAGGACTACCTTGAGTGGTTTCGCCATGTCGGCAAACCACATCTGTTTGATGTCGACCTCTGGGAGAGCCAACGTGGCATGTGGTTTGACGCTGAGTGGGCTCAGGTAAACAACCTCTCTCAAGAACATTTTGTTTATGGCCTTGTTTCATATTCTGACATGTCTCTTGCCTTAATTAGGGGTTCGAGGAGTGCTTCACAGCATTTTACAAGGAAATGAAGCACCAGGAGGTAAGAAACAAATCTTTCTTATATCTAACAGTTGTCCTGTACTAACCACTATGTTGCTTCTCTTTTCTGGCTCCTTGTAGGAAATTCGTTGGCAAACCCTTCTTGAGGTATGAATTTATATTAATCAATAGTTCAATTCATTCGATAATACTATGCTTAACAAGCTGCTATTTGTTTACATGGTGGTAGGGTTGAGAGGAGCCTCAACCCTGACACAAGCGAGGAATTCTCAGTGGACTTCAATCCCTAGGATATCTCAAGAGAAGAGGATACTGCCACCTTTGCTGTTGGACCATCACGGGTCAGGGCAACCTCTACCAGGATCTCCCGAAGGATCAGCCGCAAGTGCCTCCGGACTACCACTACTGCGGCTGCTGCTAGAAGGGATCACACCACCGATTCTGATGAGGGCCATAGTTCTTGGGAGGATTAGATTTACTGCTTCTTTTGTTTAGGAAATTTTGTTGTAATTTGACTCACGCTTTGTAAAGATACATTTGTAGAAATGTGGTAAAACTGCATTTAAATATCAGAAAAATATTTCAGCATGTTCTTTATGTGTGCTTGTATGCCCTGTATGGTTTTCTGCTAGCTTTACAGGTCTTAAAAACCCTTTGCGCTAGATAGGCGAGCTTTACAAACAAACTGTATTGAATACTGCATTGGGACTTTTTGCTGGCTACTTTCGCCTATTATTTTTACTAGTACCTTTCGGTAGCTAGTATCGCCTGTAATATCCGTTTTCAAAAGTCGCTGCCAATTCACACTTAAATCATGTGCTGACACTAATCGCCTGTCACCTTGATTCCCAGGCAGTTGAATGTGCAAGCTCTGTGGGTCACCTACTTCTCACCTACCTTTCACCTACTTGCCTTATTCACTCAACTCCTGCCTCACCTACTAAGGGTAATGGCAATATTCTCTTACATCATAGATTCTTCCATCATCTATTTAAGGTCTGGGGCTCCATCACGTTGGCATCTGTATTTGAGTGAGAGCAAATCCTTGAGCTGAGCATTTTGATTTTTTTGCTAGGGGAAATGGTGAGCCTTACCAATGTTCCCTTTTTTTCCCTACATTTGGTTACAGTCCCTTTCTCTTTTATTACTTATTCCTGTGGATTTCCAAGGGTTCCCAACTATGGTCACGCATGTCCACTGCTCAAACGTACTACGAGACTGGATCACCAGACTGTCTTCAGATGATCTGGACAAACTCTGAGCCTGGGGAATCTCCACAAAATTTTTGGGCATAGTCGAGGTGGAAGTCAATCGATATTTGCTATGTGTGGCCACCTGTTTTGGAAACCAACCTTCTATGTCTTTCATTTCGGACAAGTAGAGCTGACTCCTACACCATAGGAGGTACGCCAAATATGTAACTTATCCAAGTTTCTAGGACCTACCACGTTCATGACGTGACAGCTATGCCTCCGTACTATGCCAACTGACTAGCCTTCCGACCGGCGTTTGTCGGCAATGCCTAATCCGCAAAGACAGACAATCTCCCATGCTCCGATTGGAATACTTTAACAAAGTTGTCTGTTTGAGGACTACGTAACCAGCGCATCTTTCGGTCCACAGATGAATCTTTCGCTACTTTCTTTAAAAACGGGGACATGAGGCTGATCATTTTGCCAAGATTCTCTAAAGGAATAGAATATCATCCAATTCGTGTGATGCACCAATTCGGATACTGTTAAGACTCATTCTTCCAGAGTCCAATGCCAGCTCCCTTTCAGTCCTACCCTTTGTGTTCAACAGCCATGACTGTTGAGCTGTCTCATTTGCTTCAACATTGTATTTGGTCTGACCACGTTGCCATGGCAAAGGGCTGTGGATATATGGCGGAGTACGAGGCTAAAATTCGGGAGACTTGGCCTATCAACGAGTTCTTCTTAGGTCCACCTTTGTTCCCTGATGTGGGCAGCTCAAAGAGGACACAAAGCAACATGGATGTGTATCTATTTCATTTTATTTCCTTCTGTACCCTTGTCTGTTCTGAACTTGAATAAATTTTGGTCATGTACGACCACTCTTTAAAGCTGAAATTCCACTAAGACAATGCATCTTTCATGGTGGCCTTGCCCTACACCATTGGGTTGGTCTTAGAGAGAGCTGATTGAGTACCGAATCCTCGACGTTATGTGTTAGAGAGAGCTGATCGAGCATCAACTCGCTCTTGAAGGCTCCAGAATAATCTCCTATCCAAGGGTATCCTGTTTACTTGCAAGAGTACTTGAAGAGACTACTAAGATCCCCTTCCCTAATTGGCACACTTTTGAGAGCAGCTTGTTTATATTCAGTAGGCAGCTGACACACCCCTGGTCAAAGTACTAGCTAAGTGTGTCTAACCATAGAACAGCTGACATGCCCCTGGCTTGACATTAATAACCTTAACCAATAAGAGCAGCTTACATGCCTTTGGTTTAGGCAATGCCCTTCTGATCCTTTTAGGCTGAAAGCAACTGACACACCCCTAGTTAAAAGGATCGAACTAGGCTCTACGATACTTCAAAATGATGCTTACGGGAAGAATGCATAAATGCTAAATGATTTGTGAGATGTTATTAGCGCCCTCAGTAATGAAATGCTTATCGCCACGTATATAAGCGAACGGTAGCTCCAATTCTCACGAGACTCTATCCGGACTCCTAGTTTTTAAGTGGCTCTTTGGAAATGCAATATTGCTTCTTGGGCTCCACTCCAAACCCCACAGGACCATACCCCTGCTTTTATTTTATTTTCTTTATTCTTTTCTCCCTCATAGGCACGTGGGTTTACCTTATCCTTGGCTTGGAGGTAATGGTTACCTAGTCTACTAGTAGGGAGCTGCTATTGTTTAAGGGGTTGGCTAAGCCCTTTGAGAATATGCTTTCCAGACATTCACTCTGACTCCTCTCCAAAATAAGTTGCAAGAATAGTGTTTCCCAATGTGCCTCTCTTTAGGACTAACTTCTATCTACGACTTCTATCCTCAAACTCTGTTATGTCCTTTCACAGATATATTCTATTTTATCCCACACTCTCATTCTCACCTCTAACATTTTATTTCCCTCTTGGAGTTATATGTTCCTAGAGAGGCTTGGATACTTCATCTAATTCACAACGGAAGGTGGCTCTTTCACTCTCTAGGTTACCTAGATAGTGTTTACCTGAGGAGGTGCTACGCATTTCCAACACTAGCATGCTTATTCCGCTTATCATCAACAGACTAAGATCCATGCATATGATGATTATGATGACTATTTGCCTATAGATGCATGTCGAATAAGAGTTACTTAAGCATGCTTTAAGATGCAAGGCTACATGGATGCATGCAATGTCAACATGAATGCATGAATGCATGAAGGAAAAGAACAATGTCGCAAAGCAAGGACATGAGGTTTGTGATTACAGATAGTACTTCTTTAGGTAATATGAGTTAACTGGCTCTGACTATTCGAAACGATCCATGTCCTCCAAGATTACTGCTCCTCTAGAGAAGACCTGTTTGACAACAAACGGTCCTTGCTAGTTGGGCCTAAATTTGCCACGACCATCAAGGAGACCGATGTATAGCTCACAAGACTAGGTCACATGTCAAGAAATTTCTAGGTCGAACTTTCTTTTGATAGGATTTGACCATCCATTTCTGATAACATTGTGCATGATACATGGCTGGTAATCTGTGCTCATCTATCAAGTTCAACTAAACAAAGCGATCCTCAATCCAATCTTGTAACACCTGTAAAATTCATTTTGTAATTATTTACATTTTATGAATTTTATTTCCTGGACAGATGTTACTGTTCCGAGGCCCATTATGTGGTTTTGTGCTTTTGGGCTTGGGCCTCGTGGGCTGGCTTCTTTTTGCGTGTTCCTGTGCGTGGTTTGGCTCT